>JARQWZ010004533.1:0-5000 GCA_033150135.1 Gobio occitaniae
TTTTGGGTTTGTTTAGTTTTTTGTTTGGGTTTGTTTTGGTTTGTTTTGGTTTGTTTTGGGATTGTTTTGGTTAAGGTTAGGGTTAGGTTGGTTTTGTTTTTGGTTTGGGTTTGTTTTGGTTAAGGTTAGGTTGGGTTTGTTTTGATTTTGGTTTGTTTTTGGTTTGGGTTTGTTTTGGTTAAGGTTAGGGTTAGGTTGGTTTTGTTTTTGGTTTGTTTTTGGTTTGGGTTTGTTTTGGTTAAGGTTAGGGTTAGGTTGGTTTTGTTTTTGGTTTGATTTGGGTTTTTTTTAGTTTTTTGTTTGGGTTGGTTTTGGTTGGGGTTAGGTTGGTTGGTTTGTTTTGTCTTTGTTTGTTGTGTTAAGTTTGGTTTGGTTTGTTTTTGGGTTTTTTTGTTTTTGGTTTGATTTTGTTTGGTTTGTCTTTGTTTTTGTTTGTTTTGTTTTGTTTTGTTTTGTGTTGGGTTTGTTTTTGTTTTGTTTTTGTTTGTTTTGTGTTTTGTTTTTTGTTTGTTTTTAGTTGTTTTGTATTTTGGTTTGTTTAGGGTTGTTTTGTTTTTGTTTTGTTTGGTTTGATTTTGGTTTGTCATCAGGCGGTTCTTTGCTCTCACGTTGTGCATTTAAAAAGGTTTTAGTTCTGCCCCAAACTCGCGTGATTGGTCGAGTCAGAAGTTGACAGTGTTTCACTCTACAGGAAGTCAAACGTCCAATGACGGATGGACAGTGACTTATTGGAGCTTTAAAATGGGAAAAAAAGGAAAGTTTTCATTGTATGCAGTTGACCATGTGTGGGGTCAGAGGTCAGGGTGGGGTCAGCTGTATTTGACCCGTGTGCAGGTGCCAACAGAACCAGAGAAGCTGAGCGGTGTGAATCTCAGCAGGTGCAGTAGATTAGAGCGCACACACACACACACACACACACACACACACACTGTTATTGTGTGTGTCTCTCTCTCTAAGGCTTGAGTTTTGGGCTTGAGGTTTGCTTTTTTTTTCGTCCCGCTTCAAATTCACTCTGTGTTCGCCCACTTACTGCGCCCGACCCGACCGATCCCGCGAAATGTAGATTTCCCCTAAAGAAAGAGAGTTACTGGGATGACAAATATAAAATGTTGGCTATACAATAATTGTATTTGTTATTGGAGAACAGCAGAGTTACCGAGCGACCGCTCCCGTCTGTGGAGAAGTGCTGAGAGAAACTGCTCAGATCCCGCAGGAGAGCCCAGGCAGACCTGCTGGAGTTTGGCTGAAATCAGATCTGCTCACTCCAGTGATTCCCCATATTGAGTGAAGAGATGCAGGAAACAAAACAGAGAGTATAGTGTGTGTGAGAGAGAGAGTGTGTGTGTGTGTGTGTGTGTGTGTGTGTGTGTGTGTGTGTGTGTGTGTGTGTGTGTGTGTGTGTGTGTGTGTGTGAGAGAGAGAGTGTGTGTGTGTGAGAGAGAGAGAGATTGTGTGTGTGTGTGTGTGTGTGTGTGTGTGTGTGTGTGTGTGTGTGTGAGAGAGAGAGAGAGTGTGTGTGTGTGTGTGTGTGTGTGTGTGAGAGAGAGAGAGAGTGTGTGTGTGTGTGTGTGTGTGTGTGTGTGTGTGTGTGTGTGTGTGAGAGAGAGAGAGAGAGAGTGTGCGTGTGTGAGAGTGAGAGAGTGTGTGTGTGTGTGTGTGTGTGTGTGTGTGTGTGTGTGTGTGTGTGTGTGTGTGTGTGTGTGTGTGTGTGTGTGTGTGTGTGTGTTGATTCTTTGATCAGCTTTGCGGTGGGAACTGGCGTCACATTATGATACACATATGGAGTGATTGACCCGTCAGATGATCAGTGTCCAGAGAGAGATCCAGCAGGAAAACTCTGCCCTCTGCTGGACATCACACACACACACACTCACACACACTCACACACACACACACACACACACACACACACACACACACACACACACACACACACACACACACACTCGAGCTCTGCTGGACATCACACACACACACACTCGAGCTCTGCTGGACATCACACACACACACACACACACACTCGAGCTCTGCTGGACATCACACACACTCCAGCTCTGCTGTGTTTCTGCAGTCACATGTGCACATGCTAACCTTCTGCATAGAACCAATTCTGTATCCCATAATGCAATGCTCCACTGGATCTTTAACACCTCCAGCTTCTCCTTCCTGTGTCTTTACTGGACTGACTAAAGACATTTACACTAAACTGATGAGCTTGCGAGTGTTATTTTGAGATAATATTATAGTTTTTATTCATATTTTGAAAGAGATTTTCTGTTTAGATTTTTATTTTAGTTAAAGTTTTAGTGATTTTGTTGTGTGTTTTGGTCATTTTATTATTAGATTTTTTAACATGTTTATATAGTTTTTATAATCTTTTATTCCAGTTTTAGTTCTTTTAGTACAAGTTCAAATGAATGAAAGTAAAATAAATATTAAAAATAATTAAATGATCATTAAAATAACAAATAATTGAAAACTAAAATGATTTTAATGATTTTAAATGAAAATAAAATAACTAAACATTAAAATAAATAATCATTGAAAACTATAATAATTTAAAGTATTTAAAATATTTAAAGTAAATTAAAATAATGAAATATTACAAATAAATAACTAATTAAAATAATTAATCATTGGAAACTAAAATTTATTTAAGCGCGTTATATATAAGCTAAAGTAATGTAAAATAATTCAATGTTAAAAACAATTAAATAATAATTAAAAACTAGAATAATTGTAAGTATTTTATATTTAAAGTAAATTAAAATAAATAATTAAATATTAAAAAAATTATATAATAATTAAAGTAATTAATAATTGAAAACTAAAATAGAATATATATATATATAAGCTACATGAATGTAAAACAATTAAATAATAATTTTGATAAAAACTAATTGAAAACTAGAATAATATATTTAAAGTAAATTAAAATAAATTATTAAATATAAAAAAACAATTATATAATTAAAATAATTCATAATTTAAAACTAAAATCATCTAAATATTTAACATAAAGTAAATTAAAATAATTAATTAAATATTAAAAATAAATAAATAACAATAAAAATAATTAATCATTAAAAACTAAAAGGATTTTAAGTGTTATATATATTTAAGCTAAATGAATGTAAAACAATTAAATAATAATTATGATAAATATTGGGTTGTTTTAAGGAAACATTTAACCCAATTGCTGGGTTAAAACGACCCATTCACTGAGTTAAAATGAACCATTCACTGGGTTAAAACAACCCAATTGCTGGGTTAAACAACCCAATTGCTGGGTTAAAATTACCCAATTGCTGGGTTAAAACAACCCAATTGCTGGGTTAAAATTACCCAATTGCTGGGTTAAAACAACCCAATTGCTGGGTTTATAAAACGACCCATTCACTGGGTTAAAACAACCCAATTGCTGGGTTAAAACGACCCATTCACTGGGTTTAAAACAACCCAATCCCTGGGTTAACACAACCCAATTGCTGGGTTAAAATGACCCATTCACTGGGTTAAAAACAACCCAATTGCTGGGTTAATACGACCCAATTGCTGGGTTAAAATGACCCAATTGCTGGGTTAAAATGACCCAATTGCTGGGTTAAAATGACCCATTCACTGGGTTAAAACAACCCAATTGCTGGGTTAAAACAACCCAATTGCTGGGTTAAAACGACCCCAATTGCTGGGTTTAAAACGACCCATTCACTGGGTTAAAACGACCCATTCACTGGGTTTAAAACGACCCATTCACTGGGTTAAAACATCCCAATCCCTGGGTTAACACAACCCAATTGCTGGGTTAAAACGACCCATTCACTGGTTTAAAACAACCCAATCCCTGGGTTAACACAACCCAATTGCTGGGTTAAAACGACCCAATTGCTGGGTTAAAACGACCCAATTGCTGGGTTAAAACAACCCAATTGCTGGGTTTAAAACAACCCAATTGCTGGGTTACAACAACCCAATTGCTGGGTTAAAATGACCCAATTGCTGGGTTAAAACGACCCATTCACTGGGTTAAAACAAACCCAATTGCTTGGTTAGTTCATTTTCAACCCAACTTGGGTTGTTTTTAACCCAGCATTTTTAAGTTGAAGTTGAAGTTTATTATTTATTTGACAGGGACCATGTGCAAGTACATTAATCTTACAAAAGAAAAGATGCTTTACACCAGATTTAGCTACAGCTAATTTCCATCCGCAGATAAAACGATAAAATATAAACATCTAAACATCAATATCTATAACTCACTATCTATTTACAACCTCATTTACATTTACACTTCAGCCTCAGCTAACCCTGTACAAACTGTTCACACTCAACCTTTTAAAAGGGCTACAGTCAACTCTTGCTGAACATGAGCAGAATCAGAGCTCAGCTGCTTTTCTCATAATCCCTTCATAACATTCTGAGAGATTCCCTCAGGTCAGAGGTCAATCTGGAGATTGTTCATTCTTCAACAGCTTTGAGTGAGAAGGCTGAGCTTCTTTTAGGTAATCTGCAGTCATTTAGACCTGTGGACCTGAGCAGAGCTGGACAAATTAAGAGTGTGTATATATATATATATATATATATTATTTTTAATAAAAATAATACCCCTACTGGATTAAGCTTATTAATAAATATGTATCATTGCATAATGTGTATGGTTTAATTTTTCCGAAATGAGGAGTGTGTGTCTCTCCAAATAAAAGAGATTGAGCTCAATCAGCGTGTGTGAACAAACTGAACAGTCATGATTCTCACGGCTGGAGAGAGTGTGTGTGTGTGTGTGTGTGTGTGTGTGTGTGTGTGTGTGTGTGTGTGTGTGTGTGTGTGTGTGTGTGTGTGTGTGTGTGTGTGTGTGTGTGTGTGTGTGTGTGTGTCTTCCTGTTGTGGTGAAGATCAGACAGGTTTTCGGCGGCTCACCGCGGGTCATCTTGTGCTGATATTATCACATTAGCCAGACGAGTCCACCGCAGCCTCACAGACGGACGTCTAGACACCAACAG
>JARQWZ010004533.1:10000-25000 GCA_033150135.1 Gobio occitaniae
TTGAATGTTCTCTGAGCGTTACTCTTGAGTGTTCTCTGAGCGTTACTGTTGAGTGTTCTCTGAGCGTTACTCTTGAGTGTTCTCTGAGAGTTACTCTTGAGTGTTCTCTGAGCGTTACTCTTGAGTGTTCTCTGAGCGTTACTCTTGAGTGTTCTCTGAGTGTTACTCTTGAGTGTTCTCTGAGCGTTACTCTTGAATGTTCTCTGAGCGTTACTCTTGAATGTTCTCTGAGCGTTACTCTTGAGTGTTCTCTGAGCGTTACTCTTGAGTGTTCTCTGAGTGTTACTCTTGAGTGTTCTCTGAGCGTTACTCTTGAGTGTTCTCTGAGCGTTACTCTTGAGTGTTCTCTGAGTGTTACTCTTGAGTGTTCTCTGAGTGTTACTCTTGAGTGTTCTCTGAGCGTTACTCTTGAGTGTTCTCTGAGCGTTACTCTTGAATGTTCTCTGAGTGTTACTCTTGAGTGTTCTCTGAGCGTTACTCTTGAGTGTTCTCTGAGTGTTACTCTTGAGTGTTCTCTGAGCGTTACTCTTGAGTGTTCTCTGAGTGTTACTCTTGAGTGTTCTCTGAGAGTTACTCTTGAATGTTCTCTGAGCGTTACTCTTGAGTGTTCTCTGAGCGTTACTCTTGAGTGTTCTCTGAGTGTTACTCTTGAGTGTTCTCTGAGTGTTACTGTTGAGTGTTCTCTGAGAGTTACTCTTGAATGTTCTCTGAGCGTTACTCTTGAATGTTCTCTGAGCGTTACTCTTGAATGTTCTCTGAGCGTTACTCTTGAATGTTCTCTGAGTGTTACTCTTGAGTGTTCTCTGAGAGTTACTCTTGAATGTTCTCTGAGCGTTACTCTTGAGTGTTCTCTGAGCGTTACTCTTGAGTGTTCTCTGAGTGTTACTCTTGAGTGTTCTCTGAGAGTTACTCTTGAATGTTCTCTGAGCGTTACTCTTGAGTGTTCTCTGAGCGTTACTCTTGAATGTTCTCTGAGTGTTACGCTTGAGTGTTCTCTGAGTGTTACTCTTGAGTGTTCTCTGAGTGTTACTCTTGAGTGTTCTCTGAGTGTTACTGTTGAGTGTTCTCTGAGTGTTACTCTTGAGTGTTCTCTGAGTGTTACTGTTGAGTGTTCTCTGAGTGTTACTCTTGAGTGTTCTCTGAGTGTTACTCTTGAGTGTTCTCTGAGCGTTACTCTTGAGTGTTCTCTGAGCGGTACTCTTGAGTGTTCTCTGAGTGTTACTCTTGAGTGTTCTCTGAGAGTTACTCTTGAGTGTTCTCTGAGTGTTACTCTTGAGTGTTCTCTGAGCGTTACTCTTGAGTGTTCTCTAAGCGTTACTCTTGAATGTTCTCTGAGTGTTACTCTTGAGTGTTCTCTGAGTGTTACTCTTGAGTGTTCTCTGAGTGTTACTCTTGAGTGTTCTCTGAGCGTTACTCTTGAGTGTTCTCTGAGCGTTACTCTTGAGTGTTCTCTGAGTGTTACTCTTGAGTGTTCTCTGAGAGTTACTCTTGAGTGTTCTCTGAGTGTTCTCTGAGTGTTTCTCTTGAATGATCTCTGAGAGTTACTCTTGAATGTTCTCTGAGCGTTACTCTTGAATGTTCTCTGAGCGTTACTCTTGAGTGTTCTCTGAGCGTTACTCTTGAGTGTTCTCTGAGTGTTACTCTTGAGTGTTCTCTGAGCGTTACTCTTGAGTGTTCTCTGAGCGTTACTCTTGAGTGTTCTCTGAGTGTTACTCTTGAGTGTTCTCTGAGCGTTACTCTTGAGTGTTCTCTGAGTGTTACTCTTGAATGTTCTCTGAGCGTTACTCTTGAGTGTTCTCTGAGCGTTACTCTTGAGTGTTCTCTGAGCGTTACTCTTGAGTGTTCTCTGAGTGTTACTCTTGAGTGTTCTCTGAGCGTTACTCTTGAATGTTCTCTGAGTGTTACTCTTGAGTGTTCTCTGAGCGTTACTCTTGAGTGTTCTCTGAGTGTTACTCTTGAGTGTTCTCTGAGCGTTACTCTTGAGTGTTCTCTGAGCGTTACTCTTGAGTGTTCTCTGAGTGTTACTCTTGAGTGTTCTCTGAGCGTTACTGTTGAGTGTTCTCGGAGCGTTACTCTTGAGTGTTCTCTGAGCGTTACTGTTGAGTGTTCTCTGAGCGTTACTCTTGAGTGTTACTCTTGAGTGTTCTCTGAGCATTACTCTTGAGTGTTCTCTGAGTGTTACTCTTGAGTGTTCTCTGAGCGTTACTCTTGAGTGTTCTCTGAGTGTTACTCTTGAGTGTTCTCTGAGCGTTACTCTTGAGTGTTCTCTGAGCGTTACTCTTGAGTGTTCTCTGAGCGTTATTCTTGAGTGTTCTCTGAGTGTTACTCTTGAGTTTTCTCTGAGCGTTACTCTTGAGTGTTCTCTGAGTGTTACTCTTGAGTGTTCTCTGAGTGTTTCTCTTGAGTGTTCTCTGAGTGTTACTCTTGAGTGTTACTCTTGAATGTTATCTGAGTGTTACTCTTGAATGTTCTCTGAGTGTTATTCTTGAGTGTTCTCTGAGCGTTACTCTTGAGTGTTCTCTGAGCCTTACTCTTGAGTGTTCTCTGAGCGTTACTCTTGAGTGTTCTCTGAGCGTTACTCTTGAGTGTTCTCTGAGCGTTACTCTTGAGTGTTCTCTGAGCGTTACTTTTGAGTGTTCTCTGAGCGTTACTCTTGAGTGTTCTCTGAGCGTTACTCTTGAGTTTTCTCTGAGCGTTACTCTTGAATGTTCTCTGAGCGTTACTCTTGAATGTTCTCTGAGCGTTACTCTTGAATCTTCTCTGAGCGTTACTCTTGAGTGTTCTCTGAGCGTTACTCTTGAGTGTTCTCTGAGCGTTACTCTTGAGTGTTCTTGAGTGTTCTCTGAGCGTTACTCTTGAGTGTTCTCTGAGCGTTACTCTTGAGTGTTCTCTGAGCGTTACTCTTGAGTGTTCTCTGAGCGTTACTCTTGAGTGTTCTCTGAGCGTTACTCTTGAGTGTTCTCTGAGCGTTACTCTTGAATGTTCTCTGAGCGTTACTCTTGAGTGTTCTCTGAGCGTTACTCTTGAGTGTTCTCTGAGCGTTACTCTTGAATGTTCTCTGAGCGTTACTCTTGAGTGTTCTCTGAGCGTTACTCTTGAGTGTTCTCTGAGCGTTACTCTTGAGTTTTCTCTGAGCGTTACTCTTGAGTGTTCTCTGAGCGTTACTCTTGAGTGTTCTCTGAGCGTTACTCTTGAGTGTTCTCTGAGCGTTACTCTTGAGTGTTCTCTGAGCGTTACTCTTGAGTTTTCTCTGAGCGTTACTCTTGAATGTTCTCTGAGCGTTACTCTTGAATCTTCTCTGAGCGTTACTCTTGAGTGTTCTCTGAGCGTTACTCTTGAGTGTTCTCTGAGCGTTACTGTTGAGTGTTCTCTGAGCGTTACTCTTGAATGTTCTCTGAGCGTTACTCTTGAATGTTCTCTGAGTGTTACTCTTGAATGTTCTCTGAGCGTTACTCTTGAGTGTTCTCTGAGCGTTACTCTTGAGTGTTCTCTGAGTGTTACTCTTGAGTGTTCTCTGAGCGTTATTCTTGAATGTTCTCTGAGTGTTACTCTTGAGTGCTCTCTGAGCGTTACTCTTGAGTGTTCTCTGAGCGTTACTCTTGAATGTTCTCTGAGCGTTACTCTTGAATGTTCTCTGAGCGTTACTCTTGATTGTTCTCTGAGCGTTACTCTTGAATGTTCTCTGAGCGTTACTCTTGAGTGTTCTCTGAGCGTTACTCTTGAATGTTCTCTGAGCGTTACTCTTGAGGGTTCTCTGAGCGTTACTCTTGAGGGTTCTCTGAGCGTTACTCTTGAGTGTTCTCTGAGCGTTACTCTTGAATGTTCTCTGATCGTTACTGTTGAGTGTTCTCTGAGCGTTACTGTTGAGTGTTCTCTGAGCGTTACTGTTGAGTGTTCTCTGAGCGTTACTGTTGAGTGTTCTCTGAGCGTTACTGTTGAGTGTTCTCTGAGCGTTACTCTTGAGTGTTCTCTGAGCGTTACTCTTGAATGTTCTCTGAGTGTTACTCTTGAGTGTTCTCTGAGTGTTACTCTTGAGTGTTCTCTGAGCGTTACTCTTGAGTGTTCTCTGAGTGTTACTCTTGAATGTTCTCTGAGCGTTACTCATAAGTGTTCTCTGAGCGTTACTCTTGAGTGTTCTCTGAGCGTTACTGTTGAGTGTTCTCTGAGCGTTACTCTTGAGTGTTCTCTGAGCGTTACTGTTGAGTGTTCTCTGAGCGTTACTCTTGAGTGTTCTCTGAGTGTTACTCTTGAGTGTTCTCTGAGCGTTACTCTTGAGTGTTCTCTGAGTGTTACTCTTGAGTGTTCTCTGAGCGTTACTCTTGAGTGTTCTCTGAGCGTTACTCTTGAGTGTTCTCTGAGCGTTATTCTTGAGTGTTCTCTGAGTGTTACTCTTGAGTTTTCTCTGAGCGTTACTCTTGAGTGTTCTCTGAGTGTTACTCTTGAGTGTTCTCTGAGTGTTTCTCTTGAGTGTTCTCTGAGTGTTACTCTTGAGTGTTACTCTTGAATGTTATCTGAGTGTTACTCTTGAATGTTCTCTGAGTGTTACTCTTGAGTGTTCTCTGAGTGTTTCTCTTGAGTGTTCTCTGAGTGTTACTCTTGAGTGTTACTCTTGAATGTTATCTGAGTGTTACTCTTGAATGTTCTCTGAGTGTTACTCTTGAGTGTTCTCTGAGTGTTACTCTTGAGTGTTCTCTGAGTGTTTCTCTTGAGTGTTCTCTGAGTGTTACTCTTGAATGTTCTCTGAGTGTTACTCTTGAGTGTTCTCTGAGTGTTACTCTTGAGTGTTCTCTGAGTGTTACTCTTGAGTGTTCTCTGAGTGTTACTCTTGAGTGTTCTCTGAGTGTTTCTCTTGAGTGTTCTCTGAGTGTTACTCTTGAGTGTTACTCTTGAATGTTATCTGAGTGTTACTCTTGAGTGTTCTCTGAGCCTTACTCTTGAGTGTTCTCTGAGCGTTACTTTTGAGTGTTCTCTGAGCGTTACTCATGAGTGTTCTCTGAGCGTTACTCTTGAGTGTTCTCTGAGCGTTACTGTTGAATGTTCTCTGAGCGTTACTCTTGAGTGTTCTCTGAGCCTTACTGTTGAGTGTTCTCTGAGCGTTACTGTTGAGTGTTCTCTGAGCGTTACTCTTGAGTGTTCTCTGAGCGTTACTGTTGAGTGTTCTCTGAGTGTTACTCTTGAGTGTTCTCTGAGTGTTACTCTTGAGTGTTCTCTGAGCGTTACTCTTGAGTGTTTTCTGAGCGTTACTCTTGAGTGTTCTCTGAGTGTTACTCTTGAGTGTTCTCTGAGCGTTACTCTTGAGTGTTCTCTGAGCGTTACTCTTGAATGTTCTCTGAGCGTTACTCTTGAGTGTTCTCTGAGCGTTACTGTTGAGTGTTCTCTGAGCGTTACTCTTGAGTGTTCTCTGAGTGTTACTCTTGAGTGTTTTCTGAGTGTTACTCTTGAGTGTTCTCTGAGAGTTACTCTTGAGTGTTCTCTGAGCGTTACTCTTGAGTGTTCTCTGAGCGTTACTCTTGAATGTTCTCTGAGCGTTACTCTTGAGTGTTCTCTGAGCGTTACTCTTGAGTGTTCTCTGAGCGTTACTCTTGAATGTTCTCTGAGCGTTACTCTTGAGTGTTATCTGAGCGTTACTCTTGAATGTTCTCTGAGCGTTACTCTTGAGTGTTCTCTGAACGTTATACAATATTGATTGTTTCAAAGCAGCTTCATGGAAAACAACAGTGTAAATGTGGCAAAATATCATCAATTATGAGAAAAACTCATTTCCAGCTGTAAAGCAGCTCTTCAGAAGACAATAGTGTTATTATTCAAATCTTATCTGAGTTTCAGTGTAGTCAGATCAATAATATTACTGATTAATTGTCTTTCAATGGTGGTTGTTTGAACACAAAAACAGACTCAAAGACATTCTCCTGAATTTAGCCTAATGAACATGTGCAGAACTGTAGTCTATGTTGTGACACAAAATCCTCATCTGCTCTGGTCCGGCTAAACTGCTGGTTTCTCCTTCATGCTTGAGCTGGTGACACTGTAATTACGGAGGGAATTTACCGCCTTGAAATGAGACGATTGACATTCCTGGACCAGATGGAAGCGCGGCTGTAAATCCGTTGCGTTACCTGAGGCTGATTCCTGCTCTTCTAGCTGGAAAATGACCCTTTGGTGTGAGCTCCACTGATCCCTCACACATTCCCTCAGCGCTGTTTACAAGCGCTTAAACCAGCCGTCACAGCACTGAGCCACAGGCGACCCAACTGAGCATTTCTCCAATACACATTGGAATTTTGTCCGTCAACACATCAGAAAGATGTCGAGATACTGAGAGAGGACCATTTAACGTTCCTCAAGTGTGAGGTGAAGAACGCGAGTGCGGACTCTTCAGAACGTCAAACAACTGGAGCCTTCAGACAAACCCACTCGTGCAGAACATGATTCCCACATCGCTAACAAAAATGTTCTACGGATGTTTGGAATGTTTCCATTAAAGGGTAAGTTCAGCCAAAAATGTAAATTGTGTCATTAATGACTGAGCCTCATGTGGTTGGACACCCGTCAGACCTCCGTTCATCTTCAGACACAAATGAAGATATTTTAGTGTAAATCTGATGCTCTGAAAGGCCTCCATTGGCTCAACTTTACACTCTCAAGACCCTTAAAAGACACTAAAGACTAAAGTTACAAAGTCCATCTCACTACAGCGGCTCTACAATAACTTTATGAAGAGACGAGAATAGTTTTTGTGCGCAAAAAAACCCTAAATAACGACTTCTATAGTGATGACGATTTCAAAACACGGCCTCATGAAGTTTCGAAGCGTTATGAATCATTGAGTCGATTCAGCGGTTTGAAGCGTTATGAATCAGTGAGTCGAATCAGCAGTTTGAAGCGTTATGAATCAGTGAGTCGATTCAGCAGTTTGAAGCGTTATGAATCAGTGAGTCGATTCAGCAGTTTGAACCACCAAATTTCAGCAATTTGCCGATTTGACACGCGATCCGAATCATGATTCGACTCACTGATTCATAACGCTTCGAAGTGTCTTTTAAGGGTCTTGAGAGTGTAAAGTTGAGCCAATGGAGGCCTTTCAGAGCATCAGATTTACACTAAAATATCTTCATTTGTGTCTGAAGATGAACGGAGGTCTGACGGGTGTCCAACCACATGAGGCTCAGTCATTAATGACAGAATTTACATTTCTGTCAAAATAAAAGTTCAGCTAACTTGACAAATAAATTACTGTTTGGTAATTTAGATACGTCTCAATGTAATAACAATAATACTAACACTAATGTAATAATAATAAATTATCAAACTTTATTTTTTTATGGTTTTTTAATATAAATTACAATTTTTCTTCATGTTTTAATTTAACCATATAAAGCTCACTTGAGCAGCACTTTGTTTGACCTAAAAAGTTTAATTAAATTAAAAGATAAATTGGTAACACTTTAGAATAATGGTCATTAGTTAACATTAGTTAACTACATTAGTTAACATTAACTAATAATGAACTGCACTTATAAAGTGTTTATTAATCTTTGTTAATGTTAATTTCAACATTTACTAATGCATTATTCAAATCTTGTTAACAGCAGTGTGAACTAACATGAACAAACCATGAACAGCTGGATTTATATTAACTAGGGCTGTCAAAAGATTAATCGCGATTAATCGCATCCAAAATAAAAGTTTGTGTTTACATAATATATGTGTGTGTACTCTGTTAATTATTATTTATATATAAATACACACACATTCATGTATTTATTTAAGAAATATTTGCATGTATATACTGTATATACATTTATATAATCTATAATATATATAAATATAAATGTTTTATATATAAAAATAATATTTTTTTCTTAAATATATACATGCTTGTGTGTGTATTTATATATAAATAATAATTAACAGAGAACACACACATATATTATGTAAACACAAACTTTTATTTTGGATGCGATTAATCGCGATTCATCTTTTGACAGCCCTAATATTAACTAACGTTAACAAAGATGAACAAATACAGTAACAAATGTACTGCTCATGGCTAGTTCATAATACATTAACTAATGTTATCTAATGACCATTGTTCTAAACTTTCTAAAGTGTTACCGATAAATTAAATGTCTTATGTCTTCATTTGATTACCAGAAAATACATAACACACTGCAAAAAATGCTTTTCTTACTTAGTATTTTTGTCTTGTTTTCAGTCCAAATATCTAAAAAATTTTACATTAAGAAGCATTTACTAGACAAGCTAAAGTTTTTGTCTCGTTTTGGGGGAAAATAATTCAAAATTAAGGAGTTTTTGCTTAAAATAAGCAAAATAATCTGCCAGTGGGGTAAGCAAAATAGTCTTAATTCAAACAGAAAACAAGATTATTTTGCTTACCCCATTGGCAGATTATTTTGCTTATTTTAAGCAAAAAGTCCCTTATTTTTGAGTTATTTTCCCCCAAAACAAGACAAAAACTTTTGCTTGTCTAGTAATTGCTTCTTAATGTAAGATTTTTTAAATATTTGGACTGGAAACAAGACAAAAATACTAAGTAAGAAAAGCATTTTTTGCAGTGCACATAATTTGTGGGAAATCTTTTCATAGAAATGAAATTAATAAGAAAAAATATCTAATATGGTATGAATTAAATTTAAGTAGCTAGTAGCCGACTATTTACTAGTAAATATTACACCCATATATACAGCTTTGGGATGAATTAGAGCGGAGACTGAGAGCCCAGGCCTTCTCGTCCAACATCACTAATGAAGAATCGCCATAAACACACTCCTAAACCTTGAGGAAAGAAGAGCTGAGACTCCATGTTAAACAGGCGTCCCAAAACTTTTGGCAATATCGTGAACATGTGCCCATGATCGTGTCATTGTGTCCTGAAGTGTGTTTTCCACAGTTTTTCTTCTCCCTGAGAACCGTTCCTGCAGAAACAGGAAAACAACACGTCTTTGGTTCCCATGAAGAGCAGTGATTGATGTGAAGTTTGTTGTGTTGCTGCTGTGCGAATGTTTGGAGGTAAAGAATCACCCTTCAAATGACCATCAGTATCGGCGTCCCATGAGAGTTTGAACTCGCTGACCCCTGACCTCTGCGCCGCCACATTCTTCAACCACTGATTTAGTTTGTCACGTAATCTGCTGTCCGCCTTCAACCTGCCAAATGAAGCGTTGCGGTGAAGCTACACAAACAGCACTAAAATAACCGTGTTTATGATCTTTAGGCGGGTGAGAAATGCCCTTTCGGATGCATTTGAAGCGTGGCTTTAGGTCACAGTGGGACGACAGGAATTGTTTGTGTTAGTGTGAGAACGGTTGATTTGGAGTTATTTCTGTGTGAGTTTTTCCTGATTGCACAATCTCCTGGCACACATGCCACTGTACTGGGGGGTAAAAGCCTGAAATTTATGGCTCAATGTTTCAAATAAAACTCAGCTCAACAATGAGAAACCACATCACTGCGCTACTCTCACTCTCAGAGCAAATGACAATCATTTACCTCAAGAAATGATGCAAAATCCAGCATCTGGTTATGCTCAGAATAACACTGAATGCAATGCTGTATCCCATAATGCAATGTGCTCTGTCTTCTGTCCTGTGTGTGACGAATGATCCAGAAAGAAAATCTCACTCGATTTGACTCACAAATGAGTCCATTTAGAGATTTTAAATGTTTTTTTTTAATATAGTCAGGTTATGTTGGGTAAATTAGGTTACTTTGGGTTGGGATAGGTAGGGTTAGGATAGGTTAGTTTGGGATAGGTTGAGTTAGGTTGGGTTGGGTTAAGTTAGGTTGGTTTAGGTTGAGTTAGGTTGGTTTGGGTTAGCTTGGGTTAGGTTTCTTAAATTGGGTTAGGTTGGGTTAGTTAGGTTAGTTTGGGATAGGTTGAGTTGAGTTGGGTTGGGTTAGGTTAGGTTAGTTTGGATTGGGTTAAGTTAAGTTAGTTTGGGTTGGATTAGGTTAGGTTGGGTTAAATTAGGTTAGGTTGGATTAGAGGGTTAGGTTAGTTTGGATTGGGATAGGTTGGGTTAGTTTAAGTCAGGTTAGGTTGGGATAGATTAGGTTAAATTGGGTTAAATTAGGTTGGATTAGAGGGTTAGGTTAGTTTGGGTTGAGATAGGTTAGTTTGGGATGGGATAGGTTAGGTTAGTTTGGGTTGAGATAGGTTAGTTTGGGATGGGATAGGTTAGGTTAGTTTGGGTTGAGATAGGATGGGTTAGGTTAGTTTGGGTTGAGATAGGATAGGATGGGATAGGTTAGGTTGGGTTGAGAAAGGATGGGATAGGTTAGTTTGGGTTGAGATAGGATGGGATAGGTTAGTTTGAGTTGAGATAGGATGGGATAGGTCAGTCTGGGTTGAGATAGGATGGGTTAGGTTAGTATGGGTTGAGATAGGATGGGATAGGTTAGTTTGGGTTGAGATAGTATGGGATAGGTTAGGTTGGGTTGAGATAGGATGGGATAGGTTAGGTTGGGTTGAGATAGGATGGGATAGGTTAGGTTGGGTTGAGATAGGATGGGATAGGTTAGGTTGGGTTGAGATAGGATGGGATAGGTTAGTTTGGGTTGAGATAGGATGGGATAGGTTAGTTTGGGTTGAGATAGGATGGGTTAGGTTAGTTTGGGTTGAGATAGGATGGGATAGGTTAGGTTGGGTTGAGATAGGATGGGATAGGTTAGTCTGGGTTGAGATAGGATGGGATAGGTTAGGTTGGGTTGAGATAGGATGGGTTAGGTTAGTTTGGGTTGAGATAGGATGGGATAGGTTAGGTTGGGTTGAGATAGGATGGGATAGGTTAGTTTGGGTTGAGATAGGATGGGATGGGTTAGGTTGGGTTGAGATAGGATGGGATAGGTTAGTTTGGGTTGAGATAGGATGGGATAGGTTAGTTTGGGTTGAGATAGGATGGGATAGGTTAGTTTGGGTTGAGATAGGATGGGTTAGGTTAGTTTGGGTTGAGATAGGATGGGTTAGGTTAGTTTGGGTTGAGATAGGATGGGATAGGTTAGGTTGGGTTGAGATAGGATGGGTTAGGTTAGTTTGGGTTGAGATAGGATGGGATAGGTTAGGTTGGGTTGAGATAGGATTGGATAGGTTAGTTTGGGTTGAGATAGGATGGGTTAGGTTAGGTTGGGTTGAGATAGGATGGGATAGGTTAGTTTGGGTTGAGATAGGATTGGATAGGTTAGTTTTGGTTGAGATAGGAAGGGTTAGGTTAGTTTGGGTTGAGATAGGATGGGTTAGGTTAGTTTGGGTTGAGATAGGATAGGTTAGGTTAGGTTGGGTTGAGATAGGATGGGATAGGTTAGTTTGGGTTGAGATAGGATGGGTTAGGTTAGGTTAGGTTGGGTTGAGATAGGATGGGATAGGTTAGTTTGGGTTTAGAAAGGATGGGATAGGTTAGGTTGGGTTGAGATAGGATGGGATAGGTTAGTTTGGGTTGAGATAGGATGGGTTAGGTTAGTTTTGGTTGAGATAGGATGGGATAGGTTAGGTTGGGTTGAGATAGGATGGGATAGTTTAGTTTGGGTTGAGATAGGATGGGATAGGTTAGTTTGGGTTGAGATAGGATGGGATAGTTTAGTTTGGGTTGAGATAGGATGGGATAGGTTAGTCTGGGTTGAGATAGGATGGGATAGGTTAGTCTGGGTTGAGATAGGATGGGATAGGTTAGTTTCGGTTGAGATAGGATGGGTTAGGTTAGTTTGGGTTGAGATAGGATGGGATAGGTTAGTTTGGGTTGAGATAGGATGGGATAGGTTAGTTTGGGTTGAGATAGGGTGGGATAGGTTAGGTTGGGTTGAGATAGGATGGGTTAGGTTAGGTTAGGTTGGGTTGAGATAGGATGGGATAGGTTAGTTTGGGTTGAGAAAGGATGGGATAGATTAGGTTGGGTTGAGATAGGATGGGTTAGGTTAGTTTGGGTTGAGATACGATGGGATAGGTTAGGTTGGGTTGAGATAGGATGGGATAGGTTAGTTTGGGTTGAGATACGATGGGATAGGTTAGGTTGGGTTGAGATAGGATGGGATAGGTTAGTTTGGGTTGAGATAGGATGGGATAGGTTAGGTTGGGTTGAGATAGGATGGGATAGGTTAGTTTGGGTTGAGATAGGATGGGATAGGTTAGTCTGGGTTGAGATAGGATGGGATAGGTTAGTCTGGGTTGAGATAGGATGGGTTAGGT
This sequence comes from Gobio occitaniae, assembly GCA_033150135.1. Lineage (NCBI taxonomy): Eukaryota > Metazoa > Chordata > Actinopteri > Cypriniformes > Gobionidae > Gobio > Gobio occitaniae. The sequence goes on from JARQWZ010004533.1 coordinate 22,200, forward strand.
TAGTTTGGGTTGAGATAGGATAGGTTAGGTTAGGTTGGGTTGAGATAGGATGGGATAGGTTAGTTTGGGTTGAGATAGGATGGGATAGGTTAGGTTGGGTTGAGATAGGATGGGATAGGTTAGTTTGGGTTGAGATAGGTTGGGATAGGTTAGTCTGGGTTGAGATAGGATGGGTTAGGTTAGTTTGGGTTGAGATAGGATGGGATAGGTTAGTTTTGGTTGAGATAGGACGGGTTAGGTTAGTTTGGGTTGAGATAGGATGGGATAGGTTAGTTTGGGTTGAGATAGGTTGGGATAGGTTAGTTTGGGTTGAGAAAGGATGGGATAGGTTAGGTTGGGTTGAGATAGGATGGGTTAGGTTAGTCTGGGTTGAGATAGGATGGGTTAGGTTAGTTTGGGTTGAGATAGGATGGGATAGGTTAGTTTGGGTTGAGATAGGTTGGGATAGGTTAGTTTGGGTTGAGAAAGGATGGGATAGGTTAGGTTGGGTTGAGATAGGATGGGTTAGGTTAGTCTGGGTTGAGATAGGATGGGTTAGGTTAGTTTGGGTTGAGATAGGTTGGGTTAGGTTAGTTTGGGTTGAGATAGGATGGGTTAGGTTAGTTTGGGTTGAGATAGGATGGGTTAGGTTAGTTTGGGTTGAGATAGGATGGGTTAGGTTAGGTTGGGTTGAGATAGGATGGGATAGGTTAGTTTGGGTTGAGATAGGATGGGATAGGTTAGTGTGGGTTGAGATAGGTTGGGATAGGTTAGTCTGGGTTGAGATAGGATGGGTTAGGTTAGTTTGGGTTGAGATAGGATGGGATAGGTTAGTTTGGGTTGAGATAGGATGGGATAGGTTAGGTTGGGTTGAGATAGGATGGGATAGGTTAGTTTGGGTTGAGATAGGATGGGTTAGGTTAGGTTAGGTTGGGTTGAGATAGGATGGGATAGGTTAGTTTGGGTTGAGAAAGGATGGGATAGGTTAGGTTGGGTTGAGATAGGATGGGTTAGGTTAGTTTGGGTTGAGATACGATGGGATAGGTTAGTTTGGGTTGAGATAGGATGGGATAGGTTAGTTTGGGTTGAGATAGGATGGGATAGGTTAGGTTGGGTTGAGATAGGATGGGATAGGTTAGTTTGGGTTGAGATAGGATGGGATAGGTTAGTCTGGGTTGAGATAGGATGGGATAGGTTAGTCTGGGTTGAGATAGGATGGGTTAGGTTAGTTTGGGTTGAGATAGGATGGGATAGGTTAGTTTGGGTTGAGATAGGATAGGATAGGTTAGGTTAGGTTGGTTTGAGATAGGATGGGATAGGTTAGTTTGGGTTGAGATAGGATGGGTTAGGTTAGGTTGGGTTGAGATAGGATGGGATAGGTTAGTTTTGGTTGAGATAGGATGGGATAGGTTAGGTTGGGTTGAGATAGGATGGGATAGGTTAGTTTGGGTTGAGATAGGATGGGATAGGTTAGTTTGGGTTGAGATAGGATGGGATAGGTTAGTCTGGGTTGAGATAGGTTGGGATAGGTTAGTCTGGGTTGAGATAGGATGGGATAGGTTAGTCTGGGTTGAGATAGGTTGGGATAGGTTAGTCTGGGTTGAGATAGGTTGGGATAGGTTAGTCTGGGTTGAGATAGGATGGGTTAGGTTAGTTTGGGTTGAGATAGGATGGGATAGGTTAGTTTGGGTTGAGATAGGATGGGATAGGTTAGGTTGGGTTGAGATAGGATGGGATAGGTTAGTTTGGGTTGAGATAGGATGGGTTAGGTTAGGTTAGGTTAGGTTGGGTTGAGATAGGATGGGATAGGTTAGTTTGGGTTGAGAAAGGATGGGATAGGTTAGGTTGGGTTGAGATAGGATGGGTTAGGTTAGTTTGGGTTGAGATACGATGGGATAGGTTAGGTTGGGTTGAGATAGGATGGGATAGGTTAGTTTGGGTTGAGATAGGATGGGATAGGTTAGTTTGGGTTGAGATAGGATGGGATAGGTTAGTTTGGGTTGAGATAGGATGGGATAGGTTAGTCTGGGTTGAGATAGGATGGGATAGGTTAGTCTGGGTTGAGATAGGATGGGTTAGGTTAGTTTGGGTTGAGATAGGATAGGTTAGGTTAGGTTGGGTTGAGATAGGATGGGATAGGTTAGTTTGGGTTGAGATAGGATGGGATAGGTTAGTTTGGGTTGAGATAGGATGGGTTAGGTTAGGTTAGGTTGGGTTGAGATAGGATAGGTTAGGTTAGGTTGGGTTGAGATAGGATGGGATAGGTTAGTCTGGGTTGAGATAGGATGGGATAGGTTAGTTTGGGTTGAGATAGGATGGGATAGGTTAGTCTGGGTTGAGATAGGATGAGATAGGTTAGTCTGGGTTGAGATAGGATGGGTTAGGTTAGTTTGGGTTGAGATAGAATAGGTTAGGTTAGGTTGGGTTGAGATAGGATGGGATAGGTTAGGTTGGGTTGAGATAGGATGGGATTGGTTAGTTTGGGTTGAGATAGGATGGGATAGGTTAGTCTGGGTTGAGATAGGTTGGGATAGGTTAGTCTGGGTTGAGATAGGTTGGGATAGGTTAGTTTGGGTTGAGATAGGATGGGATAGGTTAGGTTGGGTTGAGATAGGATGGGATAGGTTAGGTTGGGTTGAGAAAGGATGGGATAGGTTAGTTTGGGTTGAGATAGGATGGGATAGGTTAGTTTGAGTTGAGATAGGATGGGATAGGTTAGTCTGGGTTGAGATAGGATGGATTAGGTTAGTTTGGGTTGAGATAGGATGGGATAGGTTAGGTTGGGTTGAGATAGGATGGGATAGGTTAGGTTGGGTTGAGAT
>JARQWZ010004533.1:32500-52500 GCA_033150135.1 Gobio occitaniae
AGTTGCGCATCTGGACGTTCATGTTAGAGACGCTCGAGCCTCTAAACTTCCCCCCAGCGCGTCACCATGTGTCGGCAGAGCTTGCTGTGCTTTTTGAGTGTGTTGGGGTTCTGCGCTCGGGCGTTTGGGGCTCACGAATGCGCACCGTGCGCGCTCCGCTCGTGCCCGCTCCTCAGCGCGCTCGGGTGCGGTTCTGGCCGGGTTCTGGCTCGTGACCCGTGCGGCTGCTGTGAGCAGTGCTCTCGGCTGGAGCTCGAGCTGTGCGGCGGGCCGGACTGGACTCTGGGCTACTGCGGCTCCGGGCTCTCCTGCGCGGCGCTCAACAGAACCGGACCGGCGCTCATACCTGAGACAGGTGTCTGCAGAGGTCAGTGACGCGCGCGAGCTTTACCTGGACGCAGGGTCGCACTGAATGCATGCTTATGAAATATATAAGACCTCCCATGATGATGATGATGAAGATGAGGAGGAGGAGGAGGAGGAGTATGGCTGTGGATTTTGGCTCTGGTTGGATGAAATCAGTGAGAAGTTGTGTTTTTCTCTCTCGTGCATCAGCTCATGACTGATTGATTGAAATGGTTATTGATATCATTTGACATTGGTTTAGATTTCAGAAGTTCTGTACTGAGATAACTGCTGTTACAGTACCGTGGTAAAGTGATGGTAATACCATTACTTTGATATGGCTCTGATTGATATGCAATACTTTGAAAAATACCATGCTAAATGTCTAAAAACATGGTATTACCATAGTACCATGTTCAAAATACTATAGTATTGCCATGATATATGTCTAGAAAGATGGTATTTCCATAGTACCATATTAAAAATACTATAGTATTGCCATGGTGCATGTATAAAAATATGATTTTCCATAGAACCATATCCAAAATAGTATAATATTGCCATGGTACTTGTCCAAAAACATAGTATTTCCACAGTACCATGTCCAAATATTATAGTATTGCTATGGTACATGTCTAAAAATAGGATTTTCCATAGAACCATATCCAAAATACTATAATAATGCCTTGGTAAATGTCCAAAAACATGGTATTGCTATGGTAAATGTCCAAAAACATGGTATTGCTATGGTAAATGTCCAAAAACAATAGTATCGCTATGGTAAATGTCCAAAAACAATAGTATTGCAATGGTAAATGTCCAAAAACATGGTATTTCCACAGTACCATGTCCAAAAACAATAGTATTGCTATGGTAAATGTCCAAAAACAATAGTATTGCTATGGCAAATGTCCAAAAACATGGTATTGCTATGGCAAATGTCCAAAAACAATAGTATTGCTATGGTAAATGTCCAAAAACAATAGTATTGCTATGGCAAATGTCCAAAAACAATAGTATTGCTATGGTAAATGTCCAAAAACATGGTATTGCTATGGCAAATGTCCAAAAACAATAGTATTGCTATGGTAAATGTCCAAAAACATGGTATTGCTATGGCAAATGTCCAAAAACAATAGTATTGCTATGGTAAATGTCCAAAAACAATAGTATTGCTATGGCAAATGTCCAAAAACAATAGTATTGCTATGGTAAATGTCCAAAAACATGGTATTGCTATGGCAAATGTCCAAAAACAATAGTATTGCTATGGTAAATGTCCAAAAACAATAGTATTGCTATGGTAAATGTCCAAAAACATGGTATTGCTATGGTAAATGTCCAAAAACATGGTATTGCTATGGTAAATGTCCAAAAACAATAGTATCGCTATGGTAAATGTCCAAAAACAATAGTATTGCAATGGTAAATGTCCAAAAACATCGTATTTCCACAGTACCATGTCCAAAAACAATAGTATTGCTATGGTAAATGTCCAAAAACAATAGTATTGCTATGGCAAATGTCCAAAAACATGGTATTGCTATGGTAAATGTCCAAAAACATGGTATTGCTATGGCAAATGTCCAAAAACAATAGTATTGCTATGGTAAATGTCCAAAAACAATAGTCTTGCTATGGTAAATGTCCAAAAACATGGTATTGCTATGGTAAATGTCCAAAAACAATAGTATTGCTATGGTAAATGTCCAAAAACAATAGTATTGCTATGGCAAATGTCCAAAAACAATAGTATTGCTATGGTAAATGTCCAAAAACATGGTATTGCTATGGTAAATGTCCAAAAACAATAGTATTGCTATGGTAAATGTCCAAAAACATGGTATTTCCACAGTACCATGTCCAAATACTATAATATTGCTATGGTACATTTCTAAAAATATGATATTTCCATAGAACCATATCCAAAATACTATAATATTGCCTTGGTACTTGTCCAAAAACATGGTATTTCCACAGTACCATGTCCAAATACTAAAGTATAGTATTGCTATAGTCCAAAAGACCATTGATAATACCATGGTACTTTTAGTTATGCTTATTTTGATTCCATTATAATGTCCAAATAGTTATTCATAAGCTTTGCTCTGTTAATGTGAATCCATCTTATGTCACTTGCATTCAGTCCACGCTGCTGTAACGGAACGGGATGACCGTCTCATTATTGAGTGACCTGTGATGTGATATAGGCTCCTTTCAAAGAGTTTAGTAAGGAAAAGGTCATAATGCCAGACCCGAGCTGGACTTTCTCCATGTTTAAACACTCGGATCGCTCCAGACGGCTGAGCGAAAGCAGAAGTCTGTCTGTGGGAAGGTTCTCGTCTTCATCCTTCTTCTGTGGGGTCTGGGATTCATCCCAAGGGATCGTGTGCTTGATTAGGTTTTATTTACTAGTGCGGTGTTAAGGGTTAATCCTGTCCCGATGAACAACCCTTCTCTGAATGAGTCTGGTTTAACGGATCTGTGAATGAGTGTGTCTGCGAGTGAGTGAACGCCTCTCAATCACACCTGAAAAGCCAGAGCTAGAGAGTAAAAAGTATTTTTTCTGCATTTTTTAAGTTATTAGTTGCGTGATCATGAGAAATTAAATATGAGCGTGTCAAAAGCTTGAGGTTAAATAATGATAGTGATTTTCCAGCCGCTGATTAACCAGCATCTCTTCAGTAATACATTATTCATGATTGTCATCGTTAATTACCTCTTCCTCCCCCCATTAGCAAAGAAATTAATGAGGCTATTTATATTCTGACATGGCTGAAGGCAAATAGAAGATGTGAAAGAGCTTGTTGAATATTGTATATCAGTCTTTTTTGAGGTACATTCATTTGGACTGTCCTCATGCGCTCTTTACGATACATATTGGCATCTATGATTCCATTAAAGACATGCATTGAACCTTTAAAGTAGGGATGCACGATATATCGATACCGATATATTGTTTATTGTTATGGGCTTGATATGAGAAAATTAGGCTGATATATTAAAGACAATAAATAATGTATTATTTCAGATGCACACTGTTCACAATGATGGTTTTGAATGGATTGAAATATGATTGGAATCACTTCATAAAGGAAAATATGGTTAAGTGCAACATGTGCAGCGCATGTCTGTCGTATCAGCTACATAAGATTATAATAAGAAAATAATAATTGTGTGTTAGGGACAAGGCTTTCTTTTAATGGTGAGACTTCTGTTTTTATAATCAGACTCTCAAAATGTATATACAAATTTGGATTTAGATTTATTGGCATTCAAATTCAAATATATAAAGAATTATCAGCCCAAATATTCATATCAGTGCATCCCTACTTTAAAGGTTCTTTAGAAAATTAAAATGTTCTTAAAGGGTTAGTTCACCCAAAAATGTAAATTGTGTCATTAATGACTGAGCCTCATGTGGTTGGACACCCGTCAGACCTCCGTTCATCTTCAGACACAAATGAAGATATTTTAGTGTAAATCTGATGCTCTGAAAGGCCTCCATTGGCTCAACTTTACACTCTCAAGACCCTTAAAAGACACTAAAGACTAAAGTTACAAAGTCCATCTCACTACAGCGGCTCTACAATAACTTTATGAAGACGAGAATAGTTTCTGTGCGCAAAAAAACCCTAAATAACGACTTATATAGTGATGACGATTTCAAAATAAGGCATCATGAAGCTTCGAAGCGTTATGAATCAGTGAGTCGATTCAGCAGTTCAGAGCATTATGAATCAGTGAGTCGATTCAGCAGTTCAGAGCGTTATGAATCAGTGAGTCGATTCAGCAGTTCAGAGCGTTATGAATCAGTGAGTCGTTTCATGATTCGGATCGCGTGTCAAACCGTCAAACTGCTGAAATTTGGCGATTCAAACTGCTGATTCGACTCACTGATTCATAACGCTTCGAAGCTTCATGATGCCGTGTTTTGAAATCGTCATCTCTATATAAGTCGTTATTTAGGGTTTTTTTGCGCACAAAAACTTTTCTCGTCTCTTCATAAAGTTATTGTAGAGCCGCTGTAGTGAGATGGACTTTGTATCGACGTCTTTAGTGTCTTTTAAGGGTCTTGAGAGTGTAAAGTTGAGCCAATGGAGGCCTTTCAGAGCATCAGATTTACACTAAAATATCTTCATTTGTGTCTGAAGATGAACGGAGGTCTGACGGGTGTCCAACCACATGAGGGTCAGTAATTAATGACACAATTTACATTTTTGGGTGAACTAACCCTTTAACAAGAAAATTGTTCTTTTAAGAGCTGACTACTGAAAGGTCCCTGACCCAGAAAACTTCTTCCATGACATTGTTGTGAAAAAGCCCTTATGGAACCTTTCTTTAAGTAGCGTAAGAATATTTGGTCTCCATTCATGGAAAATAAATAATGCAAAATTTCTGTAGTGTTTAGTTTGCACCAAAATTAACATTTTGGCCGATATCGATAACCAATAATTCTTTATATTTGAAAGCCGACAATATTAAAAATGAACATATATCGGCCGATAACATAAAAAATGAACATATATCGACCGATAACATTATAAATCAACATATATCGTCATTACCGATAATATTAAATATAAACATATATCGGCCGATACGATAAAATTAAAAATTAACATATATGGGTCGATAAGATAACATAAAAAATGAACATATATAGGCCGATAAGATTACATTAAAAATTAACATATATCGGCCGATAGCGACAATGTTAAAAATTAACATATATCAGCCGATACGATAACATTAAAAATTAACATATATCGGCCAATACCGATAACAATAAAAAAAGTACTTATATCGGCCGATTAAAAATGATCAAATATCGGCCACTACAGGTAACATTAAAAATGGACATATAAAGGCCAATAACATTAAAACTGAACATATATCGGCCGATGACATTAAAAATGAACATATATCAGCCGATGACATTAAAAATCAACATATATCGGTCAATAACATTAAAACTGAACATATATTGGCCACTACCGGTAACATTAGAAATCAACATATATCGGGCGATAACTTTAAAAATCAACATATATCGGCCGATAACATTAAAAATCAACATATATCGGCTGATAACATTAAAAATCAACATATATCGGCCGATAACATTAAAAATCAACATATATCGGCTGATAACATAAAAAATCAACATATATCGGCCGATAACATTAAAAATCAACATATATCGGCCGATAACATTAAAAATCAACATATATCGGCTGATAACATAAAAAATCAACATATATCGGCAGATAACATTAAAAAATCAACATATATCGGCCGGTGACATAAAACATTAACATATATCGGCAGATAACATGAAAAAATCAACATATATCGGCCGGTGACATAAAACATTAACATATATCGGCAGATAACATGAAAAAATCAACATATATCGGCAGATAACATTAAAAAATCAACATATATCGGCCGGTGACATAAAAAATTAACATATATCGGCAGATAACATTAAAAAATCTACATATATCGGCCGGTGACATAAAAAATTAACATATATTGGCCGATAACATTAAAACTGAATATATATCGAATGATGGCATTAAAACAGAACATATATCGGCTGATAACATTAAAAATGAACATATATTGACTGATATCATTAAAACTGAACATATATTGGCCGATGACATTAAAAATTAACATATATTGACTGATATCATTAAAACTGAACATATATTGGCAGATGACATTAAAAATTAACATATATTGACTGATATCATTAAAACTGAACATATATTGGCCGATGACATTAAAACTGAACATATATCGGCCGATAACATTCAAACTGAACATATATCGACTGATATCATTAAAACTGAACATATATCGGCTGATAACATTAAAAATGAACATATATTGGCCGATGACATTAAAACTGAACATATATCGGCCGATAACATTAAAACTGAACATATATCGGCTGATAACATTAAAAATGAACATATATCGACCAATACTGATAACATCAAAAATGAACATATTAGCCGATACCGATATGGTGGCCGATATATTGTGCATCCCTCGTTTATTCTGTTCTACTAACAAAACCTGCTTAAAATGCTAATTAGCGACTTCTACATCATCAGTACTTTATATTTAAAGTGGCAGTGTTATTTCCGTTTTCAAACGGGTTTCCCAAAGCACTCGGTCCAGTATGAAACCATACTCACAGGTCGCCGTTTAGTCTTGACTATCAGATGTTTTCCTTGTCTGTCCCTGATCTGTCTCTTCTCTCGTTCTAGACGCCAAGACAAACCGCCTCCATGTCCTTCTGTTGGTGAGATTAAATATCAACATTCCACATTTGACCCGCAACTATTATAAGAGAAACTACAATACTGAGAAGGACGTCATATGTTTGCATTCAACTTCTCTGAAACTGATTAAACTAGTTATCATGTGGACTTTAGATAGCAGCACTAGACCAGACTGTTTTTATTACAGACCAGTCTCTACCTTTCCGGGATTAAATCATAGTTTTGCCGTAATACCATATCCAGAACTTTTTAGTCGGTGGAGACACCTTTATAACTTACCTTAAGTCCCATTTTGTTACAATGAGGTGGTCAAATAATCAAAAATGAGTCTTTTAAATTAGACTGCGCTAGTCTGCGTTCAACATGTACGTTTCCAATGCTGGATTTTCTAGTTTGATCCAGCCTCTGTGTGGAAAACCTGTGCTGATAAACAGAACCGGTGTCCGATCCGTAGACGTGAACAGATGTGCTTTGTGTGTGCCTGCAACAAAAAGCATTTGGGGTCGTGTGAAAATATGAAAATATCCTCGCAGGAAGTATTCATATGGAAAAGACGTTGGCGGAGCGGATCATTCCGAGGTGACAGGAAATAATAGGGAAAGCTTTGGCTGGGTCGTCTGACGGCCTGTTTGTGATGGCACTGTCTGCGTGAGAACAACCGCGACCCGCTCTTCCACAAACGGGACGTTTCTGTGCCAAACGCACCAATATCTGGCCGGTTTGGTTTCAATACTCAGTCATGTCTAAGAATGTGGTTACTGCACTAACCAGTACTGCCTCATAATAAATCAAAAGACACATAATATCTCAATTGTTTCTCCAGCGTTGAGATCAATGGGAGAGCAGATAACTTCAAAAACATCAAAGTTTTGTGCTTTTCAGCCTTTCCAGCAGCTCAAAGATCTCAATATGAACTTTTTGATATCGATATGTTCTCATACTGTGTCTGTTTTTATATTTTATCTCTGGAATTTAAGGAATAGAAGCACAATAGAAGTCCCCAGCAAACGGGGAACATTCAGGCAAGGTTCTCTCAAAGTTATGAACAAACGTTTTTTTTATGTTATCGGCTGATATATGTTAAGTTTTTATGTTATCGGCTGATATATGTTAAGGTTTTATGTTATCGGCCAATATATGTAAATTTTTAATGTTATCGGCCGATATATGTTAATTTTTAATGTTATCACGGATATATGTTCATTTTTTATGTTATCGGCCAATATATGTAAATTTTTTATGTTATCGGCCGATATATGTTAATTTTTTGTTATCGGCCGATATATATGTCAATTTTTAATGTTATCACGGATATATGTTCATTTTTTATGTTATCGGCCAATATATGTAAATTTTTTATGTTATCGGCCGATATATGTTAATTTTTTGTTATCGGCCGATATATATGTCAATTTTTAATGTTATCGGCCAATATATGTTAATTTTTAATGTTATCGCCGGACATATGTTCATTTTTTATGTTATCGGCCGATATATGTTAATTCTTTATGTTATCTGCCAATATATGTTAATTTTTTGTAATCAGCCGATATATATGTCCATTTTTAATGTTATCGGCGGATATATGTTAATTTTTTATGTTAACATTTCTCCCAGCAAACGGGGAACGTTCAGGCAAGGTTCTCTCAAAGTTATGAACAAACGTTCTTCCAGGAACATTAATAGTACACACACGGTAAAGTTTCAGGAGTGACATCCGCATTTAAATTCACTCCCGAAACTGTGATGATTGACACCGGGGTAACCATAGCAACGCTCTGGCGTCTCGCGTGTTTGGTATCCACTATTCTGACCAAGGAAATATTACAGCGACAAAAGACTCGTTATGTTCAACAATTTTAAGTAAAACAGTTGACAGAGGCGTAATGCTTTTGTTAACGCTTGTAGGCTGTGTTGCCATGTCCACTTATTATAAGCATTTTTGGGCTTGTTGTTTAAGCTTGGCTCATAAAGCAATCAAGTCTACAGGGTTACTAAAGTGAGCAGGTGCGGGTCATGATATTTGGTCTTATTTTCAGCATAAAGCATTTGGATTTATTTCGGTTTATTGTGGGCTTGTTCTTGATCGCTGTCTTTCTAGCAAGATCTGGCAACCCAAGTGTGAACCTCAGTTTGGAACGGGTTGAATAGGACAGGTTACATTTGGTGCCGTGACCCAATGGGAGTGAGGTTTAGGGTGGTGAGTGTAACGGAGGCAAGTAAGAGCTGTGTGTGTAAATTAGAGGTCGACCGATAGTGGATTTTACCGATACCGATAACTAGGTTGGACCGTACTTGCCGATAACCGATTAATCGACCGATAGTTTTTAAAATGGATACTGGATTTAAAAAACATAAGTAAAACAGTGCTGAACTTTATAACAAGAAATACAAAACCAGTACTGATCCATGAAAATATGCTAAATTAAAAACATATGAATATTAAAATGAGACGTTCTAACAGAACAAATTCTTCAGAAAAAAAATGTAACATTAAAATATTACAGGTTGTTTCTTTACCTATAACCTAGAAACATGCGTGTACATTTCATAGGTTACATTATACAAGTATAGATATGCATAAGCTTACATGAACTATATGCATTATGCATACATTTTTACAGCATGTATTAATATGAGCAATACAGTTGTACCTTGATCATTCATGTTAGTTCATAGTGCATTAACCAAGGTTAACAGATACAAATTCAAACTCAATTTAAAGTTTAAATGAACATACTAACGATGAACAATACTTCCACAGCATTTATTAACCGTAGTTAATGTTACAAATGGAATATTATTGTAGTGTTACCATTTCATATAAATCCAAACGGTCAGCTTTTAGAAAGAGATTATCTAATTAAAAAACGAACGCGCTTCTGCTTTGTTTATGTCTCTGTCGGCAGCATGACGATACAGTTTGCGTTCTCACATCACTAGTTTTATAGATGCAACATTTGGGTCGGACTTGCGTGTGTTTTTATCACATTGATTTATCTGCTGCTAATGTTAGCGTCCTCTCAGTCCTGTTGACATACACACTGCTGTTCTTTTCCTGTTAATGCAGCATCTAGTCAAGAACTTAATTACTTTAAAATAATTTGGCAATAAGTACTGTAGTGTTCTGTATTCATACCGTTTCGCTGTCGTGTTTTAAACGCACACCTGATGTGCCAGCGCTCTCCGTGCAGCGGGGTAAACACAAGGCGTCCGTGATAGTTTTTATTTGGCCTCTAGAGGGCGCTCTCGTGCTATATACAGCGCATCCGTCTCAGCCGCTCCAGCAACGGATACAACTCGGAAAAACTATCGGTGTGGATTTTTACCGATAACTGATTATTCCACCAATCAGCTATCGGTGCTGATTAATCGGCAAAACCGTTGAATCGGTCGACCTCTAGTGTAAACCTCACTCCCCACTCCTGGTGTGTTAAATAACCGCTACCGCCAGAGACTATGGTCCTCCACCCACCTCCCAATGCCGGAGACGCTGGTTTGAATCCCGCTTAGAGCGGGTTGAGTTGGACCAGAGATATTTGGTGCCGTGACCCGGATGGGACCCTCCCTCCCCTGGCCTCAAGAGGCACACTAGCGACTGACTCTAAAGACTGAGTCCTTGTTAGTGTGTCCACCTCCCATGCCTGAGACGTCGGTTTGAATCCCGCTCAGAGCGGATCGGTTACACTCGTACCGCTTTTCCTGTGATTTCCATATGCGCACCGCACATAAGGAAGAAAGAAACATCTATGATACATGTTAAAATACATAATTGACCTATCGGTAAGCCCCTCCCCTCGAACGCAGATGAGCCAATAGAAGTTGAGTATCATTTGTGCTGGGACCGGAACTCGGACATCTTTAGATTTCAGCGCCATAGAGATGCATTGGAAAATCCGAACCTGTCATCGGTTTGATGGTGTTTATGCTACAAAAATGCTAAAATGTCGTGCCTGAGGTACTGTAACACTGATTCCAGGGATCCTGAGAGGATTTTCTGTTTGTCAAACTCTCGTTAAGTTACGATTAAAGTCCCTGCTAACATACAAACCGAAATAACTAACTGTTCTCGCGTCATGTAAGTTGACACTGTTGGTCAAAAACATGAAGGTCTACATTTCAGTGCCTCAGTTTCAGTGTATTAAACTGGTTATATGTAAATTAATTTAATTTTAGATATGTTTAAGGTCTACATTATCTGTCCTACTAAGGAGGACTCCTATTTTGATGGGTATTATAGTTTACGGGTAACGTAGTGAAAGGAAGAGCTTGCATGCAGTTTATCGGAGTTGTTTTGCAGATCATACAAAGTTTACCAGTTATTAACTGCACCCTCGAAAAGGCATACGGTCTGTGTATATGTTTGTTTACTGTTAGTTGTAAGAGTGTTTTTGTGTAATTTGCTGTGTATGTTAATGGTAATGCAGCGGTGAGAGATAGTTTGTGAATGAGACGTTAATGTGCACTTCTTCTGCTTTGTTTGTTCAGCTCTTACGATGATTTTTTGGAGTGAAAAGGACATAATAAACTTGATAAACCATCAGTAAAGTCTGGCCATCATTCGGACGGGGTATACTCTACATTCTGTGTCCAAAAACATCTTGGGATAAGGTTTTCACACTGACAGCTGTCATTGTAAGATATAGCAACTCCGTTTGTTTGTCCGAGTTAGCAACAGTAACTAAGGGGGGCGGGGCTTACCGATAGGTCAATTAGTTCTTCAGTTGCATTTGTCACCATTCAGCATTAATGTTATCGGCCGATATATTTCCATTTTTAATGTTATCGGCCAATATATGTTAATTTTTTATGTTATCAGTAGTGGCCGATATATGTTAATTTTTTATGTTATCGGTAGTGGCCTATATAGGTTCATTTTTAATGTTATCGGCAGATATATGTTCATTTTTTATTGTTATCGGCTGATATATGTTAATTTTGAATGTTATCGGCCGATATATGTTAATTTTGAATGTTATCGGCCGATATAAGTAAATTTTTAATGTTACCGGCCGATATAAGTAAATTTTTAATGTTACCGGCTGATATAAGTACATTTTTAATGTTACCGGCCGATATAAGTACATTTTTTATGTTATCAGTAGTGGCCGATATATGTTCATTTTTAATGTGATCGGCCGATATATGTTTATTTTTAATGTTATCGGCCGATATATGTTTATTTTTAATGTTATCGGCCGATATATGTTTATTTTTAATGTTTATTTTTAATGTTATCAGCCGATATATGTTAATTTTTAATGTTATCGGCCGATATATGTCAATTTTTTTTGTTATCAGCAGATATATGTTCATTTTTAATGTTATCAGCCAATACTGTATATGTTAATTTTCTATGTTATCGGCCGATATATGTTAATTTTTTATTGTTATCGGTAGTGGCCGATATATGTTCATTTTTTAATGTTATCAGCCAATATATGTTCATTTTTTATGTTATCGGCCGATATATGTTAATTTTTTATGTTATCGGCAGATATATTTAAAGGTTTATGTTATCGGCCGATTTATGTTTATTTTTAATGTTATCGGCCGATTTATGTTTATTTTTAATGTTATCGGCCGATATATGTTCATTTTTAATGTTATCGGCCGATATATGTTAATTTTTTATTGTTATCGGTAGTGGCCGATATATGTTCATTTTTAATGTTATCAGCCAATATATGTTCATTTTTTATGTTATCGGCCGATATATGTTAATTTTTTATGTTATCGGCCGATATATTTAAAGGTTTATGTTATCGGCGATTTATGTTTATTTTTAATGTTATCGGCCGATTTATGTTTATTTTTAATGTTATCGGCCGATATATGTTCATTTTCAATGTTATCCGCCGATATATGTTCACTTTTAATGTTATCGGCCGATATATGTAAAGAATGTTTAACAGTCTTCAATAATGTTCTTAAAACGTTAGCACAAAAACGTTATTTATATATATTTTTGGGATGTTGGTTATTTTTTTTAAATGTTGCTTCTTGTTTCAGAACGTTGAGAGAACATTCAAATGTAACGTTCCGACAGTGTTTGATCAAAGACAATGTTCGCATATCCAAGAAAAAACGTTTTGAAAGTTCAGAGAATGTTGGGGAAAGGGAATGTTAGAAGATTCTTGGAGTGTATTGTTGTTAGCTGGGCTATTACGTGTCCCGAGCAGTTTTCTCCTGGTTTGTTTGGTGAGTGTGTGAGCCAAGCCCCAGGAGAGCATCATGGGGGACCGTAGGAGCCGCTGAGGCCGGTCTGTCTTTGTTTATTCACATGCGGCGGGCTGGGGGGCCTTCAGGAGAACCTGCGGGAGCCCGAGGGGTTCTGCATCTGACGTGGACACTCGAGACTTATTTAACACACATGCGGCTGGAAGAGCAAAACACAGGGATGCATGTTGAAGGGCATGGAGAGGCAGTTTCTAGTGTACAAAATGGGGTTATTCTATTGCTCAGAGGTTTCTCTTTCTCTTTTTAGAGTGACGTTCTCAATTGTGTATTAGTCTCCATCTCGTTGTTGTGTAGGAGAAGCATTTGAGACATTAAAGGGTTAGTTCACCCAAAAATGAAAATTCTGTCATTAATTACTTCCCCTCATGTGGTTGGACACCCGTCAGACCTCCGTTCATATTCAGACACAAATGAAGATATTTTAGTGTAAATCTGATGCTCTGAAAGGCCTCCATTGGCTCAATGCACTTTACACTCTCAAGACCCTTAAAAGACACTAAAGACTAAAGTTACAAAGTCCATCTCACTACAGCGGCTCTACAATAACTTTATGAAGAGACGAGAATAGTTTTTGTGCGCAGAAAAACCCTAAATAACGACTTGTATAGTGATGACGATTTCAAAACACGGCCTCATGAAGCTTCAAAGCGTTATGAATCAGTGAGTCGATTCAGCAGTTCGAAGCGTTATGAATCAGTGAGTCGATTCAGTGGTTTGAATCGCCAAATTTCAGCAGTTTGGCGGTTTGACACGCGATCCGAATCATGATTCGACTCACTGATTCATAACGCTTCGAAGCTTCATGAGGCCGTGTTTTGAAATCGTCATCACTATATAAGTCGTTATTTAGGGTTTTTTTGCGCACAAAAACTATTCTCGCCGATTCATAAAGTTATTGTAGAACCACTGTAGTGAGATGGACTTTGTAACTTTAGTCTTTAGTGTCTTTTAAGGGTCTTGAGAGTGTAAAGTTGAGCCAATGGAGGCCTTTCAGAGCATCAGATTTACACTAAAATATCTTCATTTGTGTCTGAAGATGAACGGAGGTCTGACGGGTGTCCAACCACATGAGGCTCAGTCATTAATGACACAATTTACATTTTTGGGTGAACTAACCCTTTAAAGGCACAATATGTAAGATTTTTGGATTAGAACAGTGTCATATATATTGTTGACTTGTGTACATTATCCCTAATGTTTCCAAGAATGTTTAATTACAGAGAAATCATACATTTTAACCAGGACACGGACCGCGCGTGTGTGTGTGTGTGTGTGTGTGTGTGTCGCCTATCAATGACATCACACCAGCATTACCGGTGTTATTGTGTAGTAACCATGCTTTAATATCGCTTTAATATCTGATGTGTTTTATTAGACAGTGTTTGGATCATTGATGGACAGAATCTCCTCATTGTTCTCCAGCGCAACACAGTTAGTCTGATTGTGTAAATCTGCTGTTGTTGATTTACCCAGAGATTTAGCCATGTTTTACCTGTTTTGAAATTTTAAGAATCACTTCTTCATCGGAATGATATGAAACTTGGTGACTTTTCTAGCATTAGGGATGTAAACACACAAACAAATTGGGGTCATGATTCGAGCATGCTAATTGGTCATAAAAAAAGTAGCGTTCATTGTCTTCGGTCATAAATGACCACCATAGGGAATGAATGAGAAATTTGCAAAAACACAAGAATTCTCAGAATATTTGTGTGTATAATCTACAAATTGGCCACAATGCTGAAAAAAAGTACACAGCAGTAAAGAGGTGACACTCTAAAACATCCAGAGTGTGATATTGACACATCCACTCACACACACACACACACACACTTATACACACACACATCTATGAAAAACTGAACCTATGAACCACATTTAGAATTTTTAGAAATCACAGCTTCATCAGAATGATGTGAAACTTGGTTACTTTTCTAGCATTAGGTATGAAATCACACAAACAAATTGGGGGTCATGATTCGGACATGCTAATTGGTCGTTAGAAAAAAAGTAGCGTTCATTGTCTTCGGTCATAAATGACCACTATAGGAAATGAATGGAAAATCTGCAAAAACACAAATTCACAGAAAAAAATCTATATTTCTAACAAAAAATAAATAAATAAAACTTTATAATAAATAGTCTTTGAGATTTTTAAAATATATATTCAAATCCATCAACAAAAAAAAAATCATTAAATGTGTTCAAAAGAGAACTAGTGAATACTCAAGCCTCTCCATAGAGACCTCTAGTGATTACACACATGGTTGCATGATTTCTTAAATAATTCCAAAAGAGGGGCTAATCTGCCTTCAAAAAAATTATTTTGAAGGCCTAGTCTCTATTTTATCCTGAAATACTGCAATAATAAAATAAAAAAAAGACAAAAAAAAATGTTGTATAATTTTCAATGGTTCAATTATTGCATAAAAATTACAAAATAAGGTAACACTATTTTGATAGTCCACTTTAGACATTCTACTAACTATAAGTAACTTTGCAACTACATGTCAACTAACTGTCATTAGAGTATTTGTAGACTGTCTGATTAATATTTACTAAAACTTTATTTTGTTGGTCCCCCAACAGACATTCTACTGACTATAAGTAACTTGGCAACTACAATTCACCCGAACCCTAACACTTAACCATAACCTACCAGTCAACTACTGACAGTCAACTAATACTCTAATGACAGTTAGTTGACATGTAGTTGCAAAGTTACTTATAGTTAGTAGAATGTTTAAAGTGGACTATCAAAATAAAGTGTAACCCAAAATAATATCAAATCATCTCAAAATACAAAATTAAAAAGAAAAAAAATTATTGAAGAAAAATTAATTGCATTGGTTTTACTGGGGTGGAGGAAGTTTAATTTTTTGGTGTCCGGTCACTTAAGACCGGGAAGACGATCCCTAAATGAAGAGCACCAAAAATTACATATTGTGCCTTTAATATGATAATTGTGCCAGTGTAGGGGAAGCATTTGAGACATTAAAGAGATCGTCCAGTCATGCCGAGACAGTCGAGACAGAGACAAATGGAGTTAATATGTTGACTCTGTCTTCTCTACAGTGGTTCCCGATGGGATGGACTCAGACATGGAGGACGAGCGCTGCCCCCTGGTGAGCGGATGTGATCGCGCGGACGGACGGTGTGTGTGCGAGTCCAAACACTCCTGCATCAGAACCTACAGCTATCCCGACAGAGACGCATGTGTGCATGCTGGGAAAACAGGTACTGACCCTGAAAGCGGAGCAGTTTATAAGTGTGCATTCAGATGGGAACTAGGGTGACCACCATCAAACAAACCAAATGTGGGACGATTACTAAGTTTGTGTGGGACAATGTGGGACCTGTTACCAACACTAAAACAACCTGAAACTGTTGTATAATCTTAAATTCAACATCACTGAGCCCAAAGGCAGCAGGCATCATGCAGATAACTACTTTTGAAACAGTTCTGACCAAGTGCAACTAAAATCCAACTAAATAAATAATGAAACAAATAAAACAACATTAAATTAGTTAATCTTATATATTAATTTATATATACATATATAAAAATTTTTTTGGGGGGATTGTAGTTTATATATATATATATATATATATATATATATATATATATATATATATATATATATATACAGAACTGTATTTATTTATTTTTATATATATTTTTATTTATTTTTTTAAATATTTTTATATATATATATATATATATATATATATATATATATATATAAATAAATAAATACAGTTCTGTGTATAAATGAATATATATATATTCTGACAGGGAACACATGGAACGAATCAACGCTCCACATTTTGATTGACAGCCGTCACAACCTACTAGTGACCGTGTTTGCTCCTTTCTTTTCAACCATTGGATATGGTTTAAAAAACGGCTTTTGGATTTGTGTAATGGTGCGTTCACACCAGACGCGATTCGCGCGAGTGATTTACATGTTAAGTCAATGCAGAGACGCGAAATGGCATTCTGCGGCGCGATTCGCGCGATTGAGGCGGCGCGAAGGACGCGAATTGAGCGTTTTGAATCGCGTGAATCGCGCGAAACGCTCAAGTTGAAAAATCTGAACTTTGGCGGATATTTCGCGCCGCGTTAACCAATCAGGAGCTTGCTCTAGTAGTGTCAACAATGAGGAGAAAATCTGTATATTAATATCTGGTTCAGACAATATGATTATCACTGTGATAACATTAAATGACATGAAACACAACCCAGTCTCTTTTTGTTAAATGCAAGTTTATGTATGATCAATAATACAAAAGTATAAGTACAAGTATAAGTATAACAAGCTATACATGAAATAAAGCAAACAATGCAGTCAAACATTCAAAGTCAGCGCTAGTCGGCTAACGTTACAACTGCAACGTACAGTTATAGCCTAAAAATATAAAGTAATGAAACTTCTCTTTGCCCTCAGCCTAAACGATTTGCCAGGGAACAAATTATAGATCCATGAGAGCAAAGATCGGCCGTTACAAGATGAATTATAGCTCGAGACACACCACAGAGACATCAGAGCCAGCGGCAGAAGAACTGGCCGAGGAAAGGCTGATCTCACCGGGTTAATGAGCGCCGCTGATCCACTGGAGCTCACACACACCACATCACATGTTCAAATAGGCGATCTTTATATAAATAAACCACACATTTGAGCTTTAAACAACTACATTATCGACTGAAAAAGTCTTAAAACTACGTTTTGTCACACATTAACAGTAGATATTAACAAAAAAAAAGACATGTAAACACAGCCCATGTCAGCCATTTCTCAACGAGACGAGCTGCTGGCGGAAGCCCCGCCCATGAGGAGAATTCGCGTCTGTTGTGCAGTGAATGTCACGCGCGATTCGCGCGAGTAAACTCAAAATGTACACGCGTCCACCTTCGCGCGAATCACGTCCGGTGTGAACGCCACATAAGGCAGGATGTTACTTCTGACGAAGCGGTGAAAAACGATGCCGCAAAAATAATAAATAAAATGCTTTCTTAAAAAGGCAAAAGAACGCATGCATGTTTTCTCAATATGATCATTAAAAATCAACAGACTGGTGAAAATGCGGGACATTTTCTCAATATGCAACATGCGGGACAAGGGGTGGAAATGCTGTGCGGTACAACGCAAAGCGGGACAGGTGGTCACCCTAATGGGAACACGTCCCAAAAGTGCGAGCAGCTCTTCTGGGACGTGTTTTAACAGGTTTGTGCATGATATATGATATATCTTTACATAAACTGTCATACCACATCGTTTACATTCAGAATAAAGTTATTTGAACCTACATTTATTTCAATTCATAGTTTACATTAGGGTAAGACGCGATTTATACGGCACATTAATCATCTGTAGCCTGTGTTTGACCTGAAACTCTCTCTCTGTTTCTCAGGGTCTCGCCGTCACGAACACACACACAAGTTTGTGGGCCCGGTGAACCCGGCGTGTGTGTTTTCTGGCTGTAATCTGACAATCGACGGGTGTGAGTGTACGTCTCAGAGCTGCTCTGATCACTTCACGTACGCCAACCGCAGTCAGTGCCAGCGAGCGGCAGGTAACACTGAACATGTGTGTGTGTGTGTGCAAAGGTTTTAGTATTTGTGTTCCATTATGCTATTTTTAAGTAATGTTGGCGTCTCCTACAAATGTTCACATGCATCCAAGGTCAAAAAACACTTTATCTGTCTCATAATATCAGCATCCGCTCTTTTCTCTCAGCGTCTGATACGCTTCTATCAAGGATTCAGTCTCTCTAAACCCCACCCCTGTGAGAGCTGCTCTGCTGTGATTGGTCAGAAAGCAGGTGCGCGTTATCATTTCTGAATCTCAGCAGAAAACAGCTTCAACATGAATAACACCAACCAAACTCTTCCAGTCTCAGAGACGACTACAGTGTGTGAGGGCGGGGCTAAGAGACGCTGCTCACCAGCAGCCAATAGGGTGACATTATGCTAATGATTCAAACCTATGTGAAACTCCATTTATCTTTATTGATCTTTTCAGAGCTTTTACCTTCACAAACACCTTTATTACATACTGCATGACTGGCAATATCCCCAAAAGCATAAAAAAAGAATAATTCCGACTTAAAGCCGTTGTAATTTTGTGATTTAATGAATCCTACAGTCAGAATAATGACTGGTTTACTGGATTAAATATCATAAAATGTGTTCAGCCTACACTCTTATTGGTAGCTGAAAGCATCATCAGATTAGACTGAATATTTCATAAACATATTGAACATTTCATCATAGTTTCTTCTCTATAGTGCCGTGTATCCGAGTGAAGCGCTTCCCAAACAAGAACAAATGTAGGGCGGGGCTTGATTGTGTCTGTGGGGAATTGATTGGATGGTTGTGGTTTGCTATTGGCCGATCTCATGTGAGTGACAGGCTGCCCCGCCCTCATCATCAGAGAAGAGATGAAGTTATTCTGATTCAGGATTACGAGACACATGAATTTAACAAAACAGTGATTTATATTAAACACCGCAATATTCCATAAAAAATTTTAAAAGTTCTGCATGCATCGTTTTTGTGTGGGAACAAATAATACTGTGAATAATAATATTACAGCCACTGTAGGTCATGATAGTGATTTTTACCATGGTAAAATCTCTATAATGCACTGTAAACGTAGATAACAGACACTCTATTGTTTAAATGTGTGGGGTCAATGCGACTTTTTAAAATAAAATTTATATTCATTATATTAATTATATTATATTATATTATATTATATTATATTATATTATATTATATTATATTACATTATATTATATTATATTATATTATATTATATTATATTATATTATATTATATTAATTATATTATATTAATTATATTATATTAATTATATTAATTATATTATATTATTAATTTAGTGCTGTGCCATAGATTAATCGCATTTACATGTTTACATAATATATATATGTGTGTACTGTCTATAATTATTATGTATATTTGAATACACTTAAATAAAATGAAATGAAATAATATTTCATATTTTTGATCAAATAAATGCAGTGTTGGAGAGACTCTTTCAGAAACCCCAGTCATTATCCAGAATCATAACTTTGAATATCATTTCTCAA
>JARQWZ010004533.1:55000-90000 GCA_033150135.1 Gobio occitaniae
ATTATATTAATTATATTATATTAATTATCTGCTCAATATGATTAATTCAGGAATGAAGCAAACAGCTCTCTTTATGAACGAGTCATTGAATCATTGATTCACTCAAAGTGAGGATTCATTCATTTGATTCATTCAAACGTCTGATTCATTCAGGAATGAAGTAAACAGCTCTCTTTATGAACGAGTCATTGAATCATTGATTCACTCGATTGATTCACTCAAAACGATGATTGATTCAGAAACGAAACACCGCTGTGTGTTGCTCAGAGACGCTCAACACTTCTGCTCTGGCTTTATGGGTAATATTTATTCGCTGGAGTGTTTCTGAAGCCCGTCTGACGTTACATCTCCACTAGTGTGCCATTAACATCACAGCCTGCATTAGTTCTGCTCGCTCAGCGTGTGTGTGTCAGTGTTTGAGCAGACGACACATAAACACAGACCTGAAGGACAGACTGTGTGTGTGTGTGTGTGTGTGTGTGTGTGTGTGTTTGGCCTTGGAGTTGAGCTAAATTTAACTCACCCTCACTGTAGAGACAGTAACAACAAGAACAATCGAATCCAAATCGAGGTGTGTGATATTAGAGATATGCGAATACTAAATGGTGAAATGGCTTGTGTGATTATCAAAGGCTCTGATTTAAAGGTGCAGTGTGTAATATTTCAGAGGATCTATTGACAGAAACACAATAACTGTGTTCTCATTGGTGTATAAAGAGCGTTGTGTGTTTATGATCTTAGAATGAGCCGTTTCTCTCTACACACACCGCGGGTAAAGTGAAGACGCCATTTTGTGCCGCCATGTTTCTACAGTAGCCCTAAAGGGACAAACTTTTCTACAGAGCGCTAGCTACTCTTAGACGAACACATGTTTGTCCTGTGTGGGCCACCGTAGCTTCTCTATGAGCTCTGAGAGGGAGGGGTGAGCGGGTGCAGTTCACAACCTCACCACTAGATGCCACTAAAACGTACACACTGCACCTTTAAGGATAACTATATGCGCTGCATGTGTCAGAGTGAAGCGCGGCCCTGTGTTCATGTTCACACACAGATTTCTCAACTTTTCAAGCGCCAACGCAGGCGTCATCCAATCAGATCGCCCTATGCAAATACCCTAGAGCAGACGCTAGCCAATTGTGTTCATGCAAGTAATGTGATTGGCCGTTAGCTTTTGCCACGCCCTCCCCTGTGTTAACGCAACTTTAGAGTTCGAAACCAGATGAATAACAGCTCGAGGGTTTAACGTTTGAAATAAAATTACTATTGTCATTTTATAATTGTACTGTAAAAACAAAAAAGATGATTATTATTATTATTATTATTATTATTATTATTATGTAGTCATGTTGATATTAATAATTACAACTTTTTTGGCCAAATTGTTGTTGTTGTTATTATTATTATTATTATTATTATTATTATTATTATTATTATTATTATTATTATTATTATTATTACTCCATTAAAAAAAATAATAAAGAAAAAATCATAATCATAATAAAATAATAATAATTATTATTATTATATGTTATTTTATAAAAATACTATATAATACGAGTCAATTTTGCTCCACATGAATGAACAAAACTGAGAGTTTGATGCTTTAATACATGAAAATGAAGCCATACATATTAATATTGTCATTTTACAGTACTGTAGAATTGAATTATTTATATTTGTGTTATTAAAAACTAAATTTTACAGTGAAATATTAATATTTTTATATTAATAATTAATACAATAGTAATATTTCTTATTTTGTATAATAATTTTATTTAGTAGTATAATATTAATATAATTATGATGATAAAAATAATGTTGTTTAATATTTATTTAGTAAAAGAATAATCATAATGAATAACTGCATAATAATAATTTATTATTATTATTATTATTATTATTATTATTATTATTATTATTATTATTATTATTATTATTATTATTATTATTATTTTAAAGTCATTTTGATATATAATCACTAGGGGTGTAACGGTACACGTATTCGTATTGAACCGTTTCGGTACAAGGCTCTCGGTTCGGTGCACGCGTGTACCGAACGGTTATGAATGCAATCTTTAACAGTTAACAGTCGGCTTGTTTAAAGCGCGGAACACACTTCAATCCTAGTTCCCACACGAACATATTGAGTATTCAGTCCATTTTATCACGAAATTCAAACGATAAATGCATTTTAATGCTCTTTAATGTTACGTGACTGATAGACGAGTATCAGTTCAACTTCAAGCGGCAGCGCGCGGCGCGCGAGTGAACGCGTCGTGATCAGGAAGAGAATAAATATAAATTAATATCTTGTTGAGGATACATTACAACTTACTGAAACGTACCATATGTTGTGTAATCACTCCATCAGTGATTCAACCGCGGAAAGACAATAAAACAGCTGGTAAACAATGTCGTGTAGAATCACGTTTACCTCAGAAGTCATTCAGTGTCACAGCTGTAGCTCACTAACGTTAGAGAGATGAACTCTTTCACTGAATACATGCACTATATTAGCCTATATATTCATTATATTAGCCTATATATTCATTATATTAGCCTATATATTCATTATATTAGCCTATATATTCATTATATTAGCCTATATATTCATTATATTAGCCTATATATTCATTATATTAGCCTATATATTCATTATATTAGCCTATATATATTCATTATATTAGCCTATATATTCATTATATTAGCCTATATATTCATTATATTAGCCTATATATATTCATTATATTAGCCTATATATTCATTATATTAGCCTATATATTCATTATATTAGCCTATATATTCATTATATTAGCCTATATATTCATTATATT
Source organism: Gobio occitaniae (assembly GCA_033150135.1). Lineage (NCBI taxonomy): Eukaryota > Metazoa > Chordata > Actinopteri > Cypriniformes > Gobionidae > Gobio > Gobio occitaniae. Next base: position 57,835 of record JARQWZ010004533.1, read on the forward strand.
AGCCTATATATTCATTATATTAGCCTATATATTCATTATATTAGCCTATATATTCATTATATTAGCCTATATATTCATTATATTAGCCTATATATATTCATTATATTAGCCTATATATTCATTATATTAGCCTATATATTCATTATATTAGCCTATATATATTCATTATATTAGCCTATATATTCATTATATTAGCCTATATATTCATTATATTAGCCTATATATTCATTATATTAGCCTATATATTCATTATATTAGCCTATATATATTCATTATATTAGCCTATATATTCATTATATTAGCCTATATATTCATTATATACTACTTAGCCTGTTAGTGATGTCTTGTTTATTTAATGTATGTTTAAATAAACCTGTCATTAAAATTACAGCCACTAAATGATTATATTTCAACAAAAAATTGGAGAAAAAATTATAATAATTCGATTTAGAAGTTACTGCAAAAACTGCCTTATGTGAAGCTTATGAGTGTTGATTATTATATCTAAAAATAAATAGCAACTGAATTTAGGCTTATAGTTTGGGCTCTGTTGTTAATCTTTAATAGCAATATGTAAGTAAGGGCTCCCTATATAGTTTACAGCATTATCTTTAAGAAACTTTTAGTTATAACTGAATTAATTTAAGGACAGACACAATTTTTTTTCATTAAACCACTGTTGAATAAAAATTTATAAAAAGCAATTTTGTAAAACTGCTGTACCGAATCCGTACCGAACCGTCAGTTTTGTGTACCGTTACACACCTAAAAATCACAATATTTGTGACCAAACTGTTAATATTACAAAAGTAATCATTCTTAATTTGGTTTAATATTAGTGTTTAGTTAAAAATAAATATAATAATAATATTATTATTATTATTATTATTATTATTATTATTATTATTATATAAATTAATATATAACCACAACATTTTTGTCTAAATTGTTATCACAATAGTAATATTTATCTTTTTGTTTAATATTTATATTTTGAATTTTTTTAATAATAAATATTATTATTATTATTATTATTATTATTATTATTATTATTATTATTATTATTATTATTATTATTATATAATGTTCTTGTCCGTGTTGTGACTCTAGTAACAGATGAAGTCACGGCCGGTCTCATTGTGTCTCTTCCCGTGAGCTCCACTGAGAGTCTGTGTTAAACCAGCGGACTCTCCACACAGGGGCCGCTCCACAGGGGCCAATCCACAGGGGCCAATCCACTGAGAGTCTGTGTTAAACCAGCGGACTCTCCACACAGGGGCCGCTCCACAGGGGCCAATCCACAGGGGCCAATCCACTGAGAGTCTGTGTTAAACCAGCGGACTCTCCACACAGGGGCCGCACCACAGGGGCCAATCCACAGGGGCCGCTCCACTGAGAGTCTGTGTTAAACCAGCGGACTCTCCACACAGGGGCCGCTCCACAGGGGCCAATCCACAGGGGCCAATCCACTGAGAGTCGGTGTTAAACTGGAAGACTCTCTACACAGGGGCCGCTCCACAGAGGCCCTCCACAGGGGCCAATCCACTGAGAGTCGGTGTTAAACCGGAGGACTCTCTACACAGGGGCCGCTCCACAGGGGCCAATCCACAGGGGCCAATCCACAGGGGCCCTCCACAGGGGCCGCTCCACAGGGGCCAATCCACAGGGGCCCTCCCCAGGGGCCCTCCACAGGGGCCAATCCACAGGGGCCCTCAACAGGGGCCGCTCCACTGGGGCCGCTCCACGGAGAGTCGGTGTTAAACCGGAGGACTCTCTACACAGGGGCCGCTCCACAGAGGCCCTCCACAGGGGCCAATCCACAGGGGCCCTCCACAGGGGCCAATCCACAGGGGCCCTCCACAGGGGCCGCTCCACTGAGAGTCTGTGTTAAACCAGAGGACTGTCCACACAGGGGCCCTCCACAGGGGCCGCTGCACTGAGAGTCGGTGTTAAACCAGAGGACTGTCCACACAGGGGCCCTCCAAAGGGGCCAATCCACAGGGGCCGCTGCACTGAGAGTCGGTGTTAAACCAGAGGACTCTACACAGGGGCCGCTCCACAGGGGCCCTCCACAGGGGCCAATCCACAGGGGCCGCTCCACAGGGGCCAATCCACAGGGGCCCTCCACAGGGGCCGCTGCACTGAGGGTCGGTGTTAAACCAGAAGACTGTCCACACAGGGGCCCTCCACAGGGGCCGCTGCACTGAGAGTCGGTGTTAAACCAGAGGACTGTCCACACAGGGGCCCTCCACAGGGGCCGGTGCACTGAGACTCTCCACACAGGGGCCGCTGAGACTCTCCACACAGGGGCCGCTGAACTGAGACTCTCCACACAGGGGCCGCTGCACTGAGACTCTCCACACAGGGGCCGTTGAGACTCTCCACACAGGGGCCGCTGAACTGAGACTCTCCACACAGGGGCCGCTGCACTGAGACTCTCCACACAGGGGCCGCTGAGACTCTCCACACAGGGGCCGCTGAACTGAGACTCTCCACACAGGGGCCGCTGCACTGAGACTCTCCACACAGGGGCCGCTGCACTGAGACTCTCCACACAGGGGCCGCTGCACTGAGACTCTCCACACAGGGGCCGCTGCACTGAGACTCTCCACACAGGGGCCGCTGAGACTCTCCACACAGGGGCCGCTGCACTGAGACTCTCCACACAGGGGCCGCTGCAGTGAGACTCTCCACACAGGGGCCGCTGCACTGAGACTCTCCAGACAGGGGCCGCTGCAGTGAGACTCTCCACACAGGGGCCGCTGCAGTGAGACTCTCCACACAGGGGCCGCTGCACTGAGACTCTCCAGACAGGGGCCGCTGCAGTGAGACTCTCCACACAGGGGCCGCTGCACTGAGACTCTCCACACAGGGGCCGCTGCAGTGAGACTCTCCACACAGGGGCCGCTGAGACTCTCCACACAGGGGCCGCTGCACTGAGACTCTCCACACAGGGGCCGCTGCAGTGAGACTCTCCACACAGGGGCCGCTGCACTGAGACTCTCCAGACAGGGGCCGCTGCAGTGAGACTCTCCACACAGGGGCCGCTGCACTGAGACAGCTTTGTTCTGCGCTGACCAGCACCAGAGTCAGGCTCTGAACAGACGGCACATTGTGGGCTTTTTCCATGAGTAAACGCTGCTTGTCAACACGGCCTCCTCTGCCTGAGGAAGACTGGGGCCCTTGTGCCGCCGCGCAAAGAGAAACACGTTCACAAAGAGCCGCTTCACTTTCATGAAAGAGCGTCTGAGATCTCAGATATATGCATTGTTTACAAAGGGCCTTTCTGCGCCTATAAAACCAATTTCCGCTTACCCTGGAGGCTTCATGCATGCGTGTGTGTGTGTATGTGTGTGTGTGTTTGCTGCCCAGACGTGATGTTAGTGTTGCTAGGCACTTTATACTATTACACCATTCTGCCTGTGACACATTTGAGCCGTTTTCAGGGCCGAATATACAAGCACCTTAAATGAAGCCTTTGTGCTTTTGTGAGCCGAACGCGAGACGCCATTGTGACGAGCTAATTATCCCGAATAATGCAGACGCATCAGCTATTGTGTTCCCTGTTTGTGCATCACATTTGAATGACAATATGAGCTCTGAAGCTCATTACTGAACCAGTCTGAGGAAATATAAACATGCACACAATGATGCACATCAACACCTTTCATAATGTTTGCGAAATATTCCAGTGAATATTCGCTGTTGATTTCATTTTGAGACATTGTTCAGATCTCAGAAACGCGTGCAAGTCTTTTTCTTTGGGAACATGCCATGGCCTGAAACTCTCTCTGAATTCATTTCTGAGAACATCTGAAAAACCATATCATTAGAAAAACATCATAAAGTCCGTTTTATTATTATAGTACAATACAGATCGTTTCAAAGAAGCTTTTGTTATAAACAGGAAAATATCAGAGTCAACGATGCAAACTTGTAACATATGTAACAAGGACACTGTAAAATAAAGTGTCACCTAATATTGATATTGTATGATTGCTACTATATAATCAGCGTTTTTGAACAAATCTCTTGAATGAATGGTTCAATGACTCACTCACTTGTTTCATTACTGGATGAATCAGTGTTTTTGAACGAATCTCTTGAATGAATGGTTCAATGACTCGTTCACTTGTTTCATTACTGGATGAATCAGTGTTTTTGAACGAATCTTTTGAATGAATGAATCAATGACTCGCTCACTTGTTTCATTACTGGATGAATCAGTGTTTTTGAACGAATCTCTTGAATGAATGAATCAATGACTCGCTCACTTGTTTCATTACTGGACGAATCAGTGTTTTGAACAAATCTATTGAATGAATGTATCAATGACTCGCTCACTTGTTTCATTATTGGATGAATCAGTGTTTTTGAACGAATCTCTTGAGTGAATGATTCAATGACTCACTAAAAGACTTCACTTGTTTCATTACTGGATGAATCAGTGTTTTTGAACAAATCTCTTGAATGAAGGATTCAATGACTCACTCATAAAGACTTCACTTGTTCCATTACTGGATGAATCAGTGTTTTTGAATGAATCTCTTGAATGAATGAATCAATGACTCGCTCACTTGTTTCATTACTGGATGAATCAGTGTTTTTGAATGAATCTCTTGAATGAATGAATCAATGACTCGCTCACTTGTTTCATTACTGGATGAATCAGTGTTTTTGAACGAATCTCTTGAATGAATGAATGAATGACTCGTTCACTTGTTTCATTACTGGATGAATCAGTGTTTTTTAACAAATCTCTTGAATGAATCAATCAATGACTCGCTCACTTGTTTCATTACTGGATGAATCAGTGTTTTTGAACGAATCTCTTGAATGAATGAATGAATCAATGACTCGCTCACTTGTTTCATTACTGGATGAATCAGTGTTTTTGAATGAATCTCTTGAATGAATTAATTAATGACTCACTCACTTGTTTCATTACTGGACATATCAGTGTTTTGAACAAATCTCTTGAATGAATGAATCAATGACTCGCTCACTTGTTTCATTATTGGATGAATCAGTGTTTTTGAACGAAACTCTTGAAAGAATGATTCAATGACTCACTCATAAAGACTTCACTTGTTCCATTTCTGGATGAATCAGTGTTTTTGAACAAATCTCTTGAGTGAATAATTCAATGACTCACTCACTTGTTTCTTTACTGGATGAATCAGTGTTTTTGAAAAAATCTCTTGAATGAATTAATTAATGACTCGCTCACTTGTTTCATTACTGGGTGAATCAGTGTTTTTGAATGAATCTCTTGAATGAATGAATCAATGACTCACTCACTTGTTTCATTACTGGATGAATCAGTGTTTTTGAACGAATCTCTTGAATGAAGGATTCAATGACTCACTCATAAAGACTTCACTTGTTCCATTACTGGATGAATCAGTTTTTTTTTAACAAATCTCTTGAGTGAATGATTCAATGACTCACTCACTTGTTTCATTACTGGATGAATCAGTGTTTTTGAACAAATCTCTTGAGAGAATGATTCAATGACTCACTCATGAAGACTTCACTCGTTTCATTACTGGATGAATCAGTGTTTTTGAACAAATCTTTTGAATGAATGATTCAATGACTCACTCATAAAGGCTTCACTTGTTCCATTACTGGATGAATCAGTGTTTTTGAACGAATCTCTTGATTGAATGAATCAATGACTCACTCACTTGTTTCATTACTGGAAGAATCAGTGTTTTTGAACTAATCTCTTGAGTGAATGATTCAATGACTCGCTCATAAAGGCTTCACTTGTTTCATTACTGGATGAATCAGCGTTTTTGAACAAATCTCTTGAATGAATGATTCAATGACTCGCTCATGAAGACTTCACTTGTTCCATTAATGGATGAATCAGTGTTTTTGAACAGATCTCTTGAATGAATGAATCAATGACTCACTCACTTGTTTCATTACTGGATGAATCAGTGTTTTTGAACGAATCTCTTGATTGAATGAATCAATGACTCACTCACTTGTTTCATTACTGGATGAATCAGTGTTTTTGAACTAATTTCTTGAGTGAATGATTCAATGACTCGCTCATAAAGACTTCACTTGTTCCATTACTGGATGAATCAGCGTTTTTGAACAAATCTCTTGAGAGAATGATTTAATGACTCACTCATAAAGGCTTCACTTGTTTCATTACTGGATGAATCAGTGTTTGGGAACAAATCTCTTGAATGAATGATTCAATGACTCGTTTAACGATTAATCGGGCATCTATAATTTCTGTCAATTGAAAATTAAAGCTGAACTAAAATAAAATGTAAATATTAGTTGAGCTGAAGCACTAAATGTATGAAATACTAGCTAAAGCTAAACCTAATAAAATGACAAAAGAACTCAATGAAATGACTTAAAATGAACATGAGACTACAAATAAAAGGATCTTGAAGCTAAACCAGCCCTGCGTGATCCTGTGTGTGTTTGAATGAGTTCATTGAGCTTCAGGACAGAGATGAATTCAGCCGTTCTGCCGTTAACTCCAGCGTCATTTTCCTCTGTGACAATATTCAGACAGGAAGTTGATCAATGTGAGCTTTGTGTGAGCGGAGCTAAAGCAAACACTACGGCACAGATACGTATTTATTCAGCAGTTTCTGCGGCTCGATCACGGCCGTCACGTTTCCTTCCCAAATATGAGCCGCGCACACACTGACTCTGTTCTCGGCCCGTTCTGGTGGTTTACAGAAGCTAATTTGCTGTCAATTAGGCGTGTTTATGACCCAGAATCCCTTGGGGCCCGGCTCTGGGCCCTGCCGTCATGTTGCAGTTCTGTGAGTTTGCCCAGGATTCAGACTCTTCTTAGGGCACATCCTCGGCCAGGTCAGGTTGCAGGAGGTCGGACGAGGGCCAGGAAACACCAGCAGTGAAGCCACGGACTTCTGGAAGATTCTGCAGCACAAATCACGTTATGCAATTTCATTGGCTTTTATTTTCTTTCCCGGCCTGGCCTGCATTGGGCAGAGGATTCTCAGCTATTTCTGGCAACCCGAAGCTCGATGGTGTAGCATTTGAAAATGAAGAATTGTATTTTACTATTTTTATTTTACTCTATTATATATACAATATATTTATTGTTTTGTTTAACATTTGTTTATGTTATAATGATCAAAAACAATAAACAATAATACATTTGTCTATTAACTAGGGCTGTCAAAAGATTAATCGCGATTAATCGCATCCAAAATAAAAGTTTGTGTTTACATAATATATGTGTGTGTACTCTGTTAATTATTATTTATATATAAATACATACACAAGCATATATATATTTAAGAAAAAAATATTATTTTTACATATAAAACATTTATATTTATATATATTATAGATTATATAAATGTATATAAATGCAAATATCTCTTAAATATATACATGAATGTGTGTGTATTTATATATAAATAATAATTAACAGAGTACACACACATATATTATGTAAACACAAACTTTTATTTTGGATGCGATTAATCGCGATTAATCTTTTGACAGCCCTAGTATTAATAATAAAAAATAATGCAGAGCTTCACTCTGAGACTTGCAACACATATATTTTATATTTTTATTTCACTATTATATTTATAATATACTGTATTTCTTGTTTTGTTTAATATTTTTTATGTCATGATAATCAAAATAATAAAATATTTGTAATATGATTAAATAATTTATAATAAATAATAAAATGATAAAAATACATTCATTTATCAATAATAAAAAATAAAATATTAAACTATTAATTATATATAATAATAAATAATAAAATAAAATAATACATTTGTTTACAATATTTTTATATTTCATATTTTTTATTTTACTATTTGTATATATTATTATAATTATATTGTTTTATTTAATATTTTTATTTAATAATATTAAAAAAATTATAAAATAAAATAATTAATGTTTAAATAATTTAATTCTAAATATTTTTTATTAATAATCAAAAATAGTGATATTTTTATATTTTTTATTTCACTGTTATATATACCATATAATTCTTGGTTTGTTTAATTTTTGTGTGTAATAATAATAAAAAATAATAAATAATAAATAATAAATAATAAATAAATAAATAATATATTTTTTTATTAATAATAAAAATAATGATATTTTTATATATTTTTATATATATTTTTTCACTGTTATATATATACCACATAATTCTTGGTTTGTTTAATATTTTTATGTAATAATAATAATAAAATAAAAAATAATACATTTGTTTATAAATAATAAAATATTTTTATATTTTTCATATTTTTATTTTACTATTTTATATATATATATATATATATATATATATATATATATATATATATATATATATATATATATATATATATATATATATATATTTATTTAATATCATGTATTTAATAATAATCAAAAATAATAAAATAATGAATGTTTAAATAATTTAATTATAAATATTTTTAATTAATAATAAAAATAATGATAATTATTATTTTATAAATCAAAATCACCCCACTAACTCTATCATGATTCATTCTTTCCTGATAAAGCTAGTCAAGTAATTTGTTGAAAATTCCTGCATTTATTCATATCGCAGTATATATTGCAGAAAATCTAAATATTGCGATGTGAGTTTTTCATCGAGCGTCTTACTGCAGTTCTCATGGCAGAGCAACGGCAACAATTAACATGTACAAATTCAGACAGTAATAATATTAAAGTTATTAAGCCTTCTCAAAGTGCTTACACAGACAGGAAAACAAATGCATAATAATAATAAGAGAAAAATAAGCAATTCTAAAGCTATGTGTTGAGCTGAGCTTCTGTATCTGTAATATTAGTGGTCCTTTAATAAAGTATGATGATGTATTATTATTTTCCTCATTAGTAAAGCGAGAGATTAGTGCAGCTGTCACTGTGTTTGTGTTTGTCCGGCTCTCTAACGCCACTAAAGCTGAAGTAAACACAGAAACCAAATCTCCCACTTTTCTTTTCCTGAATGCCGTCCAAAATACACCCTGGAGAATCCCAGCGTCTCCACAGCCGTATGGGAGCATCATATTCCCGACCGCGAGGAATGAGGGAATTAAAACACACAATGCATTGCTCAATGAGGAGAGTGTTCATGAGAGACTGCGGATTCGGGATGAATGAATATAATGTGTCTGTTTCCCACAGGAGTTTGGGAGACAGGATTCAGTCAGTCTTCTAGAGTGCTGCTGGATTCATATTTCAGAGCAAAATTAAAAGCGCCAAATCCTTTCAGTGACCAAATTAACAATTGACTTGAGTGGATTCAAAGACATTATTGATTCAAACTTTTGAAACTTACTTTGAATCCTTAGTGTCTCAGCCCACATTACATTCACACTGGATTTATAATAATAATAATAATAATTTTATATTATATTTCTCTCTTAGGGCTAATGATAATAATTATTTTATTTTATATTACGCTTATGGCTAATAATATAATAATAATAATAATTTTATATTATATTCTTAAGACCAATAAAATATTTAAATTAGATTATTTTCTCATGGCTAATAATATAATAATAATAATACTTTCATATTATATTCTCATGGTTAATAATAATTTTATTTTATATTACTCAGGGATAATAATAATAATAATAATAATAATAATAATAATAAATATAGCTGCGAGCAGCCATTAACGGGGCCAAGCGCAAATAAGCCAATATAACATGCCAACACGGCTGGGAGGGTGAGACCAACTGCAACAATGAGCAATTAAAGGCATTTTAAGATGATTTTAGGCATTAATGGCTGAAAAATCATATATACAGTCACTAATAATATGATTTAATGGTTTGTCACTTTTGACCAATAGGTGGCGCAGTAACGAAATTGATGTGGTGTGGTCAGAGTGAGATGACGATGACAACGGCAAAGTTTGGTGTCATTATATCAAAGCATTGCAGAGATACAGCCTCGAGTCATTTTGGCATCATGGCTCAAATTTGTCGCTGCAGTATATGAAAACGATTTTGCTTGTTGACACGAAATTAATAACTTTTTGCTGTCATGGTCTGAGGATGTTACAATTCGATTGTGGTGAAAATCAGGCAAATAGTCTAGGAGGAGTTCGAAAAAGTAGGTTTCTGAAGGAAATCAAAATGGCGAACAGAATGTTTGGCCAAATATGGCAAAATTGGGATCTATGTTCTTGGCATGACCCAAGGAATATATTGAAACCATTTTTATGGCAATAGTCAAATTTAATCAAATGTTATTAGCATTATTGGAAAGTTCACTATAATTTTTGTCCACAAGGTGGCGCTGCCTTGAAACTTTTTGTGTACTTTCAGGGCTTGGTGAAAAAGACACACAACGAGTTTCGTAACGATACGCCAATGCGTTTGTAAAACATAGCACTTTGTGACAAAATTCAAAATGGCCGACACCCAAAATGGTTGATATGGGAAAATTGGGTATGGTATGGCTCGGCGTGATGCCCCGACTCTAAAGAGACCAGTTTTGTGATATTTGGCTAAAGCGTTCTTAAGTTATAATCAAAAATATCAAATTTTTGTATCTCTGGACCACTAGGTGGCACTGCGCCGAAACGCTGCAGGCAGCCTCAGGTCATGGGTGGCATAACACACACCAAGTTTGGTTAGAATATGCTAAAGTGTTTTGGAGATAAAGCCTGACTTTCAATTTTGTGTGCTCTATGTCGATTTAATTCGAGGGTTGTTCAATAACAGTTTGACTAATCATCTCGAGTCTAATACGCTTTTGTCAGCGGAGTCTGAAGATGACCTGGTTCAATTTTCGTGCAAATTGGAGCAACGGCCTAGGAGGAGTTCGCAAAAGTAGGTTTTTCGGTTAATTAAAAATGGCGGGAAAATTATTATGACGGAAAGTGACGTCATAGGGTGCAATCGAATTGGCTTGAGCCAAGGAATCAGAGGAAAAAAGAATTTTGTTTCTAGCCCTTATGGTTCAAAAGTTATTGGCACAAATATGAGTCAAAATTTGGACAGGTGGTGGCGCTAGAGGGATTGTTTTAGAGATTCCAAAATTGGTGTGGTTAATGCTGGGACTGTCCTCTATCTGTGTGCCAAATTTCACAACTTTCCCGCAAGCGGTTCTATGGGCTGCCATAGACTTCGTGGCGGAATAATAATAATAATAAGAAATCTAACGATTACAATAGGTGCCTGCACCTTCGGTGCTTGGCCCCTAATAACAATAATAATAATAATACTTTTGTATTATTATAATTATTTAAGGCTGTCAAAAGATTAATCGCGATTAATCGCATCCACAATAAAAGTTTGTGTTTACATAATATATGTGTGTGTACTCTGTTAATTATTATTTATATATAAATACACACACAAGCATGTATATATTTAAGAAAAAAAAAATATTTTTATATATAAAACATTTATATTTATATATATTATAGATTATATAAATGTATATACAGTATATACATGCAAATATTTCTTAAATATATACATGAATGTGTGTGTATTTATATATAAATAATAATTAACAGAGTACACACACATATATTATGGAAACACAAACTTTTATTTTGGATGCGATTAATCGCGATTAATCTTTTGACAGCCCTATAATTATTATTTATTATTATCCCTAAGACAATAATGTATTGCCACTGTAATACAACTGCACTGTAAAATAACAAATTAATATATATATTTATATTTTTTTTACTTTAATAATAATAATAACAATTGTATTTTATATTACTGTCTTTTGGCTAATAATAATAATAATATTTATTGTATATTATATTCTTAGGGCTAATAATAATAATTGTATAGTATATTCTTAGGGCTAATAATAATAATAATAATAATTTATATTATTATAATTATTATTTATTATTATCTCTAAGACAGTAATATATTGCTGCTGTAATACAACTGCATTGTAAAATATTGATTTTACTTTACACTATATTAGTAAAATATAATAACAAAAATGACAATAATAATAATTGTATTTTATATTACTCTCTTATGGCTAATAATAATTATTGTATATTATATTCTTAGGGCTAATAATAAATAATAATAACTGTATAATATTATTATTTATTATTATCCCTAAGACAGTAATACATTGCTACTGTAATGCAACTGCACTGTAAAATAAAAAAAATAATATTTCAATTATTAATTTTTTACTTTACACTATATTAGTAAAATTACAATACTTGAAAATGCTGAAAATTCAGGAATAAATGACCTTGTAACATACATTCACATATAAATTTCAGTTATTATCAATTGTAATAACATTGCACAATATTTAGCTGTAATGGTTTTGATCAAATAAAGCTGAATACACCTTTCACAAACATAAAAAATATTTTAAATATTTTACCCCACACGTTTACCACGCACAGGTTTCCGCACACTATATAGTGGTGAAGTATTGGATGATGTTTACAGGGCTCAATGGGGTTCAGGTGAACAGGAAGCTGGAAAACTAACAGGATCTGCAACACGAGCGCCCTTCCTCACGCCACTGCTCATTCTGACAGAAAATGTTGATTTAGTTTTAGTCACAGTCTTTTGACTAAAATGCCATTTAGTGTTAGTCCTATTTTAGTCACCTGGAGCCAGTTGCATAAACTAAGCCATTATGTTAAGACAGTGTCTTAAGATCTAGTATGAGCCACTAGCAGTTAGGTAAGTGGCATTCAGTCTTACTTTTCGTATCAAATTAGGCCAGTCTATGTTTTTATGTAACTGATTTAAAAAAATGATGAACAGTCTTAAAGAAAAAAATGTATGTCTAACTTGTAAGACTAGTCTTAATGGTTTATGCAACCGGCCCCTGAATTGTTGTTAGTTTTAGTCTAGTTTTAGTCGACTAAATATCATAAGATTTTAGTCGATTAAATCTACAGTAGATTTTGTCTCCTAAAATCTAATGAGTTTAGTTCAATTGTAATACATTAAGCATTTAAGCGTCACATAATCGACTGTCACTTGAACTGACATTTGGACATAATTTTGTTTTTGACATTAAAAATACACGAAAGAGCTCAATTCACTTTTTTTTAAAAATCCATATAGTTTTTATAACTGTGTATTTCTGTTTTAGTTAATATATATCATGTTAAGCTAAAGCTTCAAATAAGTTTGTGTATTGATTTTTTTTATTTCAGTTAACATTTATTTAATTTCAAGTAATGAAGATTTTTTTTAATGGTTTTAGTGAACTATTATAACCCTGATACTTTATTGAATATGTGTCAAATACTGGTCTTTCCTCATGACTATGAATTAAATGGGAATTCAATTAAATACAGTTTATTGTGTAAGCAAAAACAAATATATAATGCGTGACTTTTAATGATAAACAAGCTGGAAATACACCAGGACTCTTATTTTGAAATGTCTGCGCCTCTATTGCAGTTGCAGGAGCTCATTCAAGTTCAGGAGATCAAATATGCATTGATACAACCGTCTAAAACATATTACTATATAAACATGGTAAAGTAAACACTGTCATTCTTCATCAGCATTAGTTCATAAACACTGGTCTGGCATAAGTGTGTGTTATTGATTGAGCCGCTCTGGAGCTGGATTGGGTGTGTGTGTGTGTGTGTGTGTGTGTGTGTGTTATTGATTGAGTCGCTCTGGAGCTGGATTGGGTGGGCATGTTTTCGTGAAATATCAGGACACAAATGTGTATAATGACATGGGTATGACATGGGTATTACAAAAAGAGGGTGAAATATGAGGACATTCCCCATGTCCTCACTTTTCAAAATGCTTATAAATCACACAGAACAAGTTTTTTTTCACAGAAAGTGAACTGCACAGTCTCCTGTGAGGGCTAGGTTTAGGGGCAGGGGCAGTGTAAGGGGATAGAAAATACGGTTTGTATGGTATAAAAACCATTACGCCTATGGAATGTCCTCACATTTCACAAAAACAAACATGTGTGTGTGTGTGTGTGTGTGTGTGTGTGTGTGTGTGTTATTGATTGAGCCGCTCTGGAGCTGGATTGTGTGTGTGTGTGTGTGTGTGTGTGCGTGTGTTATTGATTGAGCCGCTCTGGAGCTGGATTGGGTGTGTGTGTGTGTGTGTTATTGATTGAGCCGCTCTGGAGCTGGATTGGGGGTGTGTGTGTGTGTGTGTTATTGATTGAGCCGCTCTGGAGCTGGATTGGGGGTGTGTGAGCCTGTAGATCGTGTGTTTTCCAGCGGTTAGATCAGTTCAGATCAAATGTGCTCATCTGATATCAGTTCTGTCCCCATCTCTGCCCTAATCCACCCTCACTAACCTCACTATTCTCCTCTCGCTTTTACTTGGTGACGAAAATGACAGTAGGTTTTCGTCATAGTTTTTGTCATCTAACATTAGTTTTTATTTAGTTATCGTCTCGTTTTCGTCAGTGAAAAAAGGTCGTTGACAAGTGTGTTCACTGAAGATGTGACCTTTAAACTATATCTGACCTGTGTGTGTGTGTGTGTGTGTGTGTTTTCAGATGATCTGAAGTGTGCTGGAATCACATGCCCAGCTCTGCCCGTCCCCGACTGCCCGTCTGATTCCGTCCTGACCCGCAGCTTCACTCCTCCAGCTGGATGCTGCCCATCGGCTCAGTGCTCGTGTGCCCGCTGTCCTCCTCCTCCGGCCTGTGGAGACGGGCACAGGGCAGCGCGGGTCAAAGAGGGCAGCGGCGCGCCGGGAAACTGCTGCCACACACACACTTGCCAAAGAGGTAAAGAGATGAACGTGTTCAGTGTTTTTGAGACACTCGTTGTTGCAGTGACAGCCCAAAACCTCCGTATATGATCCCGGACGAGCCCCCAATTGACCTATTGGTAAGCCCCGCCCCCCTTAGTTACTGTTGCTAACTCGGACAAACAAACGGAGTTGCTATATCTTACAATGAGAGCGGTCAGTGTGAAAACCTTATCCCGAGATGTGTTTGGACACAGAATGTAGCGTATATCCCGTCCGAATGATGGCCAGACTTTACTGATGGTTTATCAAGTTTATTACATCGTTTTTCACTCTAAAAAATCATCGTAAGAGCTGAACAAACAAAGCATAAGAAGTGCGCATTAACGTCTCATTCACAAACTATCTCTCTCTCCGTTGCATTACCATTAACATACACAGCAAACTACACAAAAACACTCACAGTAAACAAACATACACACAGAGATTATGACTTTTCACGGGTGCCGTTAATAACTGGTAAACTTTGTATCTGCAAATCAACTCCGATAAACTGCGTGCGAGCTCTTCCTTTCACTAGCCGGAGACTATAATACACATCAAAATAAGAGATAATGTAGACCTTAAACATATCTAAAATTAAATTAATTTACATATAACCAGTTTAATATGGAGAGGCACTGAAATGTGTTTTTGACCTACAGTGTTACATGACGTGAGAACAGTTATTTCGGTTTGTATGTTAGCAGGGACTTTAATCGTAACTTAACGAGAGTTTGACAACCAGAAAATCCTCTCAGGATCGCTGGAGTCAGTGTTACAGTACCTCAGGCATGACATTTGAGCATTTTTGTAGCATAAACACCATCAAAACGATTAGAACTTCGGATTTTCCAATGTTTCTCTATGGCGCTGACGCCTAAAGATGTCCGAGTTCCGGTCCCAGCGCAACTGATACTCAACTGCTATTGGCTCATCTGCGTGTGAGGGGAGGGGCTTACCGATAGGTCAATTGTCATGACCTCCCCAGTCTATTGTAGGGAAAGTCAGCCACAAATAATGAATGAATTGTTAACGACTATGTCCGCTTCTCCTGTCCCAGCTCACACACAAACACCACAGAGCGAGAGTATTCAAACAAAAGTAAATATTCTATTCACAAAGAAAGAAATAATAGGAAGCTAGACTGGGGAGGTCGTACATAACGCTGAGGATTAAAGGCCTTTGCACACTGAGTCGGACATTTTTGCACGCTTTTTTTTATATTCGTGATCCGAAAAATTAGTCACGCACAGAGACCTTGCACACTGAGTCTGATGCGTATTGATGAATGCGTTACGAAAAAAAAAACGCAAAACAACACAAAATGCCGTCTTCCACCTCCTTATCAAGGATCTGCGGGATTATCCAGACCGATTCAAAGTTTACTTTAGAATGTCAGTGGCTCCGTTTAATGCTTTGCTAGCGATACTGGAGCCACATATTAAAAAGAAGACCACAAATCTCCGTGAATCAACTGATCCTGAACAGAGACTGGCAGTAGGCTATGTCTAAGGTATAGATCCGCACGCGCACACACACACACACGGTTTACAGGGACTTGGTGTGCTATAATTATAGCTGTGATATAATAATATTAGTAGTATTTTTGATACAATAATATTTGTATATATAATTGTAGGTATCTGAGGAGCAATGGCGATTCATTCACCACCATTGCCAGGAGTTTTAGGTTGGGCATCAGCACTGTAGATGGGAAAACGGATGCGAAAAATGCAGAAAATCGAACCTGTTCCGATTTTTCTTTTGACGGACGAAAGTTTCGGAGGCAGTGTGCAAGCGTGATTGACACAACGTGAGGTAGAATTTATTTTTTGACGTGTGAAAATTTCGCATGTGAATTTCAGACTCAGTGTGCAAAGGCCTTTAGAGATATAACCTTAACCCTCTGAGGTTCTTCGGGTCAAAATCGTAGCTCCATCGGAATGGTCCGAAACTTGGTGACTTTATTGGTACTTGGTATATGAACACCAAAAAAAATTGGGGACAGGATTTGAAAAGTCTAAGTGGTCGTTAAAAAAATTGTCGCACTCAGGACCTTTGGGTCAAAAATGACCCCCATAGGAAATGAATGGGAAATTGGCAAAAATATGAAAATACAGAGTTTTTTTGTGCATACAATCTACAAATCAGCCAGGATGCAGAAAAAAAGAACTCAACAGTGAAGATCTCTAAAACATCAAGAGTGCAAAACAGACAAAAAAACTCTCACACACACACACACACACACACACAAAAACACAATTAGCTTTTGGAATGGCACGCATTAATTTGAGTATGCGTGTGTTTTTGTGTGTATAAGTGTGTGTATGTGTGAGTTTTTTTGTCTTTCCTATGGGGGTCATTTTTGACCCGAAGGTCCTGAGTGTGACTATTTTTTTTAACGATCACTTAGACTTTTAACATCCTGTCCCCAATTTTTTTTGGTGTTCATATACCAAGTACCAATAAAGTCACCAAGTTTCAGACCATTCTGATGAAGCTACGATAAAAAAAAAAAAAAAAAAAAAAAAAAAAAATATATATATATATATATATATATATATATATATATATATATATATATATATATATATATATATATATATATATATATATATATAAAACGCTTTGGGTCATTTTTGACCCGAAGAACCCCAGAGGGTTAAAGAGATGTATTGATGCAAAAATTGGGAAAATGCTAAAGTTTTATGAGAGAACACATGAGCATTGAAATGTAATAAATATGGTGGCAGGAAAAATTTTATTTCAAGGATAGTTGAATGTTAAAAAAATGAAAATGTCAAGAAAATGTTAATTCACAAAACTTTACGCTAGCTTGAAAAATGTGCATGTTTTCCACAAATGTTTGCTCACCCGAGAAACTTTGCATTCGTTCGCAAAACTTTAACATTTCCCAGAGAAACTTTTACATTTTCTCCCAAAACATTTGTTTTACCCCAATAATTTTTGCGTCGATTCAAAAAACATTTGAGGTTTTTTGCACTTCCTCAAGAAACTTTGTTCGCTCGCAACTTTGCATTCCCTCGCAAAACTTTTGCTTTCCCCCAAGAACTTTTGCGTTCATTTGCAAAACTTTACATTCGCTTGCAAAACATTTGCATTTTGTCCTAAAACCTTTGCGTTTTCCCAAGAAATGTTGCATTAGTTTGCAAAACTTTACGTTAGCTTCAATTTGTGTTCATTTTACATTTCGCAGAAAAACTTGCTTGCAAAAATTTTGCATTCCCTCAAGAAAGTTAAGTTCACTCGCAAAACTCTTGTGTTCTCTTGCAAAACTTTTGCATTTTCTCATTTACATTTTACATTTAGTCATTTAGCAGACGCTTTTATCCAAAGCGACTTACAAATGAGGGCAATAGAAGCAGCTAGAGCAGTCCAAGGGCAACAATATCAACAAAATGCAAGTGCTGTAACAAGTCTCAGTTAATCTACCACAGAACAGAATTTTTATTTTTTTTCTCCCAAAACTTCTGGCGTTCCCTCAAGAAACTTTGTGTTCACTCATAATACTTTTACGTTAGCTTGCACAACTTTTGCATCTTCTCCTAAAAAGTTTGCGTTCTACCGAGAAATTTTACGTTAGTTCGCAAAACTTTGTTACCTTGCAAATCTTTTGCACTCCTTCAAGAAACTTTGTTCACTCACAACTTTGCATTCTCTCACAAAACTTTTGCTTTCCCCCAAGAAACGTTGTGTTTACTAGCAAAACTTTACGTTTGCGTTTTCCTAATAAATTTAGCATTCGTTTGCAATGCATTGTTAGTTTGCAAAACTTTTACTTTTCCCAGAGAAACTTTGCATTCCCTTGCAAAAATGTACGATGGCTTGAAAAACTTTTGCACTCCCTCAAGAAACTTTGTGATGGAAGTGATCAGAGGTGGGAGGAAAAACTATATGTTAATGCTTTTGCATGTGAATGCAAAGTTTCTCAGGGGAACTCAAGAGAGAACACAAATGTTTTACACATCGTGCATCGTGTCACTGTCAGAGAGGACAGATGTGTTATTTGGCGCTGGAAACCTGCTGCATCACGGCTGCTAGTTACATGAAACACTGAGTTCCTCTTGTGAGAGCTGGACAGACAGGAAGTGATGAGGTGTGAAAAAGGGGTGGGGTAGGTGAGACAGGGCCTCTGTGTTTACTCTGGTTTAGCGTCAAATATTCTGTTTTACCAACAATCCAAATTCCCTCGTTGGCCTCTTGGCCTGGCGCTAAATGTGTGCTGCCTCCTGGAACTAATGGACTTAAGGAGAAGCGCAGCAGGCGGAGGAAAAACTGCTTATGCATCAGTCAGAAGAACAGAAGGAGAGGTTGATGGGAAGGTTCAATAGGTCACGGATGGGAATGTGTGTATGTGTGTCTTGAGTCAGTGTGTGAGAATAAGAGACATTGTGTTACAAAGAAAGAGTCGTGTGTATAATTGGTAACACTTTACTAAAGGTCCCATTTGTGTTTTGGGATACTTTTGCACCTAAAAAACACATTTCCTTAAATCACTTAATTTCATAGATTGGTACCTGACATAACAATAGCAAACTGAAAATCCTCCCATTTGTAAATAACAATAAATTGCTTTTTACTGGAAAAGAACACAGTAATACCATGGAGAATGTTTGCTTGCAGAACTTTTGCATTCCCTTAAGAAATTTTGAAGCAGTTCACTCAAGAAAGTTTTCAAGAAGTTCACTCGCAAAACTTGTGTTCGCAAGAAACTTTGTGTTCGCTTGCAAAACTTGTTAGCTCGTAACTTTACTTTCTCTTGCAAAACTTTAACTTTTCCCAGAGAACCTTTGGGTTAATTTGCAAAACATTACGTTAGCTTGCAGAACATTTGCATTTTCTCCTAAACCTTTTGCGTTCTACCAAGAAATGTTGCATTAGTTTGCAAAACTTTACGTTCGTTTGAAAAACTATTGCACCCCCTTGCAAAACATTTGCTTTCCCCCAAGAAACTTTGTGTTCATTTGCAAAACTTTTACATTTCGTCCCAAATTTGGCGTTCCCCAATACATTTTGCATTCGTTCTCAAAACTTTTACTTTTTCCAGAGAAACTTTGAGTTCATTCCCAAAACGTTTATGTTAGCTTAGCTTGAAAAACTTGTATTTTTATTTTCTCTCAAAATATTTGCGTTCCACTGATAAAATTTTGCTTTCGTTTGCAAACCTTACGTTTTCCTGAGAAACTTTGCGTTCATTTGCAAAACATTTACGTTCCACCGAGAAATTTTGCATTCGTTCGCAAAACTTTTCCGTTTCCTAGAGAAATTGATTTAAGGATACTGGAAAAGAACACCGTAATACCATGGGAAATGTTTGCTTGCAAAACCTTTCCATTCTCTCCCAAAACTTCTGCATTCCCTCACAAAACTTGTTAGCTCGAAAATTTGTTTTCTCTTGCAAAACTGTTGCGTTTCCCCAATAACTTTTGCGTTAGTTCGCAAAACTTTTGCATTTCCCAGAGAAACTTTGCGCTAATTCGCAAAACTTTACGTTTGTTTGCTAAACTTTTACATTTCGTCCCAAAATTTGCTTTCCCCAAGAAATTTGGCATTCATTCTTAAAACTTTAACTTTTTCCAGAGAAACTTTGCGTTCATTCCCAAAACTTTTACGTTAGCTTAGCTTGCAAAACTTGCATTTTCTCCCAAAATGTTTGCGTTCCACTGATAAAATTTTGCATTCATTCACAAACCTTATGTTTTCCTGAGAAACTTTGCGTTCATTTGCAAAACATTTGCGTTCCCCCGAGAAATTTTGCATTCGTTCGCAAAACTTTCTTAGCTCGCAAAACTTTTGCGTTTCCTAGAGAAATTGCTTTAAGGATACTGGAAAAAAACATAGTAATACCATGGGCAATGTTTGCTTGCAAAACCTTTCCATTCTCTCCCAAAACTTCTGCATTCCCTCACAAAACTTGTTAGCTCGAAAATTTGTTTTCTCTTGCAAAACTGTTGCGTTTCCCCAATAACTTTTGCGTTAGTTCGCAAAACTTTTGCATTTCCCAGAGAAACTTTGCGTTAATTCGCAAAACTTTACGTTTGTTTGCCAAACTTTTACATTTCGTCCCAAAATTTGCGTTCCCCAAGAAATTTGGCATTCATTCTCAAAACTTTAACTTTTTCCAGAGAAACTTTGCGTTCATTCCCAAAACTTTTACATTAGCTTAGCTTAAAAAACTTGCATTTTCTCCCAAAATGTTTGCGTTCCACTGATAAAATTTTGCATTCGTTCGCAAACCTTATGTTTTCCTGAGAAACTTTGCGTTCATTTGCAAAACATCTGCGTTCCCCTGAGAAATTTTGCCTTAGTTCGCAAAACTTTCTTAGCTCGCAAAACTTTTGCATTTCCTAGAGAAATTGCTTTAAGGATACTGGAAAAAAACACAGTAATACCATGGGGAATGTTTGCTGGCAAAACCTTTCCATTTTTTTCCAAAACTTCTGCATTCGCTCACAAAACTTGTTAGCTCGAAAATTAGTTTTCTCTTACAAAACTGTTATGTTTCTCCAAGAACGTTTGCGTTAGTTCGCAAAAATTTTGCATTTCCCAGAGAAACTTTGCGTTCATTCGCAAAACGTTACGTTCATTTGCAAAACTTTTACATTTCGTCCCAAAATTTGCGTTCCCCAAGAAATTTTGCATTAATTCTCAAAACTTTAACTTTTTCCAGAGAAACTGTGCGTTCATTCCCAAAACTTTTAAGTTAGCTTAGCTTGCAAAACTTGCATTTTCTCCCAAAACTTCTGCATTCGCTCACAAAACTTGTTAGCTCAAAAATTTGTTTTCTCTTGCAAAACTGTTGCGTTTCCCCAATAATTTTTGCATTAATTCACAAAACTTTACGTTCGTTTGCAAAACGTTTACATTTCGTCCCAAAATTTGCGTACCCCAAGAAATTTGGCATTCATTCTCAAAACTTTAACTTTTTCCAGAGAAACTTTACGTTAATTCCAAAAACTCTTACGTTAGCTTGCAAAACTTGTCTCCCAAAAATATGTGCGTTCTTCTGAGAAATTTTGCATTCGTTCACAAACCTTACGTTTCCCTGAGAAACTATGCATTCATTTGCAAAACTTTTGCATTCCCTCAAGAAATGTTGCGTTATTTAGCCAAAAAAAAATTAGCTATCAAAATTAGCAATTTTTGCGTTCCCCCGAGAAATTGTGCATTCATTCGCAAAACTTTCTTAGCTTGCAAAACTTTTGCACTCCCTCAAGAAACTTTGTTCGTTTGCAACTTTGCATTCTCTTGCAAAACTTTTGCGTTTCCTAGAGAAATTGCTTTAAGGATACTGGAAAAAAACACAGTAATACCATGGGGAATGTTTGCTTGCAAAACCTTTCCATTTTTTCCAAAACTTCTGCATTCGCTCACAAAACTTGTTAGCTCGAAAATTTGTTTTCTCTTGCAAAACTGTTGCGTTTCCCCAAGAACTTTTGCGTTAGTTCGCAAAACTTTTGCATTTCCCAGAGAAACTTTGCGTTCATTCGCAAAACTTTACGTTCATTTGCAAAACTTTTACATTTCGTCCCAAAATTTGCGTTCCCCAAGAAATTTTGCATTCATTCTCAAAACTTTAACTTTTTCCAGAGAAACTTTGCGTAATTTCAAAAACGTTTACGTTAGCTTGCTAAACTTGTATTTTCTCCCAAAATTTGTGCGTTCTCTCAAGAAATTTTGCATTCGTTCGCAAACCTTACATTTCCCTGAGAAACTTTGCATTCATTTGCAAAACTTTTGCATTCCCCCAAGAAATGTTGCGTTATTTAGCCAAAAAAAATTTAGCTATCAAAATTAGCAATTTTGCGTTCACCCGAGAAATTGTGCATTCGTTCACAAACCTTACGTTTCCCTGAGAAACTATGCATTCATTTGCAAAA
The DNA here is from genome assembly GCA_033150135.1 of Gobio occitaniae. Taxonomy (NCBI): domain Eukaryota; kingdom Metazoa; phylum Chordata; class Actinopteri; order Cypriniformes; family Gobionidae; genus Gobio; species Gobio occitaniae. The sequence continues at coordinate 80,483 of JARQWZ010004533.1, forward strand.
CTTTTGCAGTCCCTCAAGAAATGTTGCGTTATTTAGCCAAAAAAAAATTAGCTATCAAAATTAGCAATTTTGCGTTCCCCCGAGAAATTGTGCATTCGTGCGCAAAACTTTCTTAGCTTGCAAAACTTTTGCACTCCCTCAAGAAACTTTGTTCGTTTGCAACTTTACATTCTCTCGCAAAACTTTTGTGTTTCCTAGAGAAATTGCTTTAAGGATACTGGAAAAAAACACAGTAAAACCATGGGGAATGTTTGCTTGCAAAACCTTTTCATTTTTTCCAAAACTTCTGCATTCGCTCACAAAACTTGTTAGCTCAAAAATTTGTTTTCTCTTGCAAAACTGTTGCGTTTCCCCAAGAACTTTTGCGTTAGTTCGCAAAACTTTTGCATTTCCCAGAGAAACTTTGCGTTCATTTGCAAAACTTTACGTTCGTTTGCAAAACTTTTACATTTCGTCCCAAAATTTGCGTACCCCAAGAAATGTTGCATTCATTCTCAAAACTTTAACTTTTTCCAGAGAAACTTTGCGTTAATTCCAAAAACTCTTACGTTAGCTTGCAAAACTTGTCTCCCAAAATGTGCGTTCTTCTGAGAAATTTTGCATTCGTTCACAAACCTTACATTTCACTGAGAAACTTTGCATTAATTTGCAAAACTTTTGCATTCCCCCAAGAAATGTTGCATTATTTAGCCAAAAAAATTAGCTATCAAAATTAGCAATTTTGCGTTTCCCCGAGAAATTGTGCATTTGTGCGCAAAACTTTCTTAGCCTGCAAAACTTTTGCACTCCCTCAAGAAACTTTGTTTTTTTTTGTATTCTTTCGCAAAACGTTCGCGTTTCCTAGAGAAATTGCTTTAACGATACTGGGAAAAAAAACTGTAATTCCATGGGGAATATCCAAAAAAAATAGCGAGCCACCATGTGCAAAACCCCTAGTAATATCATGTTCTGATGTAGTACTGTCTGTCTTTGTGTCTGGGGACGGTGGCAGGGTTTTATGGGTATCTAATGAGCCGTACAGCAGCTATTTTTCATGTGCCGAGAGCTCTGGAGACAGTGAGGGTTTCCGGCTCTTTCCGTACAGGAGCTGTCTTGGCCTCGGCTGCTGCTTTCCTTTGACCTCACATGTGTAAGTGTGCGTTTGTGCGTGAGTGAACACCGATTACACGGCTTCACATGCCACGTCTGAGAATTCCACCTCAGCGGAGCTGGCGGGATTGTCGGGATCCTGCGCCCGAGGCTTCGCAAAAGTGCTGAGCTCATTGATATCGAGCGCAGTCGGGGGGGAACGCGTGTGTTTTATGTAGATTGAGTTTAATGGGAGGTTCACTCCTCGCCGTTATAAACAGTTGATTCATTGTTCAACCACAGTGAAGTATGAAAGAATCATGGAAATTCAGTTTCAGCCAATCCATCTGTCTCTGTGTCCGTCTCAAGTCCCCTTTATTTATACAGCGCTTTTTACTGTACAGATTGTTTCAAAGCAGCTTTACAGTGATAACAGGAAAAAAATGCAACAAAGTTTGTTTTGGCTGTACAGCAGCTCTAGAAGATAATAGTGTCATAGCCATAGCTTAAATAAGTCCATTGTTGAATCATTTCTATTGTAAAAAATCATCACTGTCTACAGATGCTAAGCAGGCAGATCAGTAAAATAGTTGAATATTTAGTGTCCCCAACTAAGCAAGCCACACTCAAAAAAATTACTCTTTGAATGAACATAAAAAAATCATGGAAAGTATTTCCACATGATTAACTTGCTTTATTTCAGGATTATGCAATTATGTTATTCCAATTTAATGTACTTACGTTGGGTCAACTTAATTTATTAAGGTTTATTTACTATGGTTAGCCACAGCTTAATTTAATTGTGTCAGCCCAACTAATTTGCAATGTTTTGGACCAACTCATTTATTTAAGTAAGCCTAACAAAAGTGTTTAATGCTGAAAGAAAGCCATTTAATCACATGGAAATCCTTTCCATGATTTAATTACATTAATTCAAAGAATAGCTTTTGAGTGCATTTACAAAACCTTTTACAAGATTTGATTAGCTAGCCAGAATATGGTTTTGTTACATCCATGGCATGCCCAGAGTAGATTTTTATTATTAAAACAACTTTAATAGTTATTAGTAGGTCCTCACCCCAAGCACACGCTCTACACTTCACCACAATGGTAACCTCCAAAAACACTAACATATCAACCTTTTAAATACCAACATAACAAAACATTAAGAATGAAAAAGTCTCTCAATTTTCTCATCTTGTTAAAAATGCATCAAATTGCACTTTATTTAAACATTTACTCTCCGAATTCAGCCCCTTTGCAAAGCATGATGGGAAGTGAAAGTCTTATTTCTTTGGGTTACTTGATTGAAACATGTTATTTCAAAATGAAAACATCAAGTTATGTCAAAGAGTAACGGTTTTAAGTCAGTTTAACATGAATCAATTACATTTGAACCAGAAACCTAATATAATGGTGTAAAATCAAGATGAATTGCTTAAATAAAGTGAACAGCATCATGAAATAATTTTTTTGAGTGCAGAGGCGACTGTGGCAATAATCTACAGCTCATGAATTGATTGGTACCTGACATACCAATAGCAAACTAAAAATCCTCCCATTTGTAAATAACTGTAAATTGCTTTATACTGGAAAAGAACACAGTAATACCATGGAGAATGTTTGCTTGCAGAACTTCGGCATTCCCTTAAGAAATTTTGAAGCAGTTCACTCAAGAAAGTTTTCAAGAAGTTCACTCGCAAAACTCTTGTGTTCGCAAGAAACTTTGTGTTCGCTTGCGAAACTTTTCCATTCTCTCCCAAAACTTCTGCATTAACTCACAAAACTTGTTAGATCGCAACTTTACTTTCTCTTGCAAAACTTTTACGTTTTCCAGAGAACTTTTGCGTTAATTTGCAAAACTATTGCACTCCCTCAAGAAACTTTGTTCACTCGCAACTTTGCATTCCCTCACAAAACTTTTGAACTCCCCCAAGAAACTTTGAGTTAATTCTCAAAACTTTACATTCATTTGCAAAACTTTTACATTCCGACCTAAAATTTGCGCTCCCCGAGAAATTTTGCATTTGTTCTCAAAACTTTTACTTTTCCCAACGAAACTGCGTTAATTTCCAAAATTTTTACCTTAGCTTACAAAACTTGCATTTGAACTTTGTTCGTTTGCAGCTTTGCATTCCCTCGCAAAACGTTTACATTTCCCAGAGAAACTGCGTTCATTCCCAAAACTTTTATGTTAGCTTACAATAATAATAATAATAATACATTTATTTTATAAAGCGCCTTTAAAAGTGGCTTTCTCAAAGCACTTTACAAGCTTGCATAAAACAGAGAAAACAACACACTTTAAGTACAACAAATAAAATGAATATTCAAATAAAAGCAATCCTAAAATAAAATGTTTTAAATAGAGATGTAAAACAAAACTTGCATTTTCTCCCAAAATATTAGTGTTCCCCCGAAAATTTTTGCATTCGTTCGCAAAACTTTCTTAGCTTGCAAAACTTTTGCACTCCCTCAAGAAACTTTGTTCGTTTGCAGCTTTGCATTCCCTCGCAAAACTTTTACGTTTCCCAGAGAAACTTTTTGCGTTAATTTGCAAAACTTTACGTTAGCTTGCAGAACATTTGTATTTTCTTTTAAACCTTTTTGCGTTCTACCAAGAAATTGTGCATTAGTTTGCAAAACTTTACGTTCGTTTGAAAAACTATTGCACTCCCTCAAGAAACTTTGTTCGCTCGCAACTTTGCATTCCCTCGCAAAACTTTTGAACTCCCCCAAGAAACTTTGAGTTAATTCTCAAAACTTTTACTTTTCCCAGAGAAACTGCGTTCATTTCCAAAACTTTTATGTTAGCTTACAAAACGTGCATTTTCTCCCAAAATATTTGTTCCCCCGAAAAATTTTGCATTCGTTCGCAAAACTTTCTTAGCACTCCCTCAAGAAACTTTGTTCGTTTGCAGCTTTGCATTCCCTCGCAAAACGTATACGTTTCCCAGAGAAACTGCGTTCATTCCCAAAACTTTTACGTTAGCTTACAATAATAATAATAATAATAATAATAATAATAATACATTTATTTTATATAGCGCCTTTAAAAGTGGCTTTCTCAAAGCGCTTTACAAGCTTACATAAAACAGAGAAAACAACACACTTTAAGTACAACAAATAAAATGAATATTCAAATAAAAGCAATCCTAAAATAAAATGTTTTAAATAGAGATTTAAAACAAAACTTCTCTCAAAATATTTGTGTTCCCCCGAAAAATTTTGCATTCGTTCGCAAAACTTTCTTAGCTTGCAAAACTTTTGCACTCCCTCAAGAAACTTTGTTTGTTTGCAGCTTTGCATTCCCTCGCAAAACTTTTACGTTTCCCAGAGAAACTTTTTGCGTTCATTTGCTAAACTTTACGTTAGCTTGCAGAACATTTGTATTTTCTTTTAAACCTTTTGCGTTCTACCAAGAAATTGTGCATTAGTTTGCAAAACTTTACATTCGTTTGAAAAACTATTGCACTCCCTCAAGAAACTTTGTTCGCTCTCAACTTTGCATTCCCTCGCAAAACTTTTGAACTCCCCCAAGAAACTTTGAGTTAATTCTCAAAACTTTACATTCATTTGCAAAACTTTTACATTCCGACCCAAAATTTGCGCTCCCCGAGAAATTTTTGCATTTGTTCTCAAAACTTTTACTTTTCCCAGAGAAACTGCGTTAATTTCCAAAACTTTTACGTTAGCTTACAAAACTTGCATTTTCTCCCAAAATATTTCTGTTCCCCCGAAAAATGTAGCATTTGTTCGCAAAACTTTCTTAGCTTGCAAAACTTTTGCACTCCCTCAAGAAACTTTGTTCGTTTGCAGCTTTGCATTCCCTCGCAAAACTTTTACATTTCCCAGAGAAACTTTTTGCGTTCATTTGCAAAACTTTACGTTAGCTTGCAGAACATCTGTATTTTCTCCTAAACCTTTTGCGTTCTATCAAGAAATTATGCATTAGTTTGCAAAACTTTACGTTCATTTGAAAAACTTTTGCACTCCCTCAAGAAACAAGAAATAATCCAGAGCTCATGAATGCATGAACGAGCTGTTCAGACTTTTGAAAGCATATTTGACCCTGGAGCTCAATACCAGTCATAATCTCACGGGTATATCTGTGGCAATAGCCAACAAAACATTGTACGGGTCAAAATTATCCATTTTTCTTTTATGTTTAGGATATTAAGAGCATGTTCCATGAAGATATTTAGTAAATTCCCTACCGTAAATATATCATAAATGTATTAGTAGTAGTAATATGCATTGATAAGGACTTCATCTGGACAACTTTACAGGAGATTTTCTCAATATTTAGATGTTTTTGCACCCTCAGATATAGGGATGCATCGGTTGACCGGCCAAAAACCGGAACCGGCCGGTTTTTGCTTCTAGCGCGCGATCAGCAACCGGTCGATTTTCTTTGTATTTTTCTGCCGATTTATCCGGAAGTGCGCCCGCGTGCACATACGCCTATATTGCAATCATTTGGGAACATGACACTTGTGTGTTACAAACGGAAACTGGAGAACTGAGGGAAGAGACGAGATACTGAAGGGAATGAAGAGACACTTTCCTGCGCGAGCTGAAGTTGCGCGAGCTCACCTCTCCGCACCTGCACAAGCGCAGATAGTGATAGATAGTTCAGCTCAGCTTCTCACGTGTTTGATCGGATGAGAACGAAACTTGCGAAAAAGCCGAAATACTTATTTTTGTAGCCTAAAAAAGAACATGCATCCACTTTAGAAATGAAATACTATCAGTTCTGTAGCCTATAGGATGATCATTTATATTTGGTAACACTTTTGAATAATGGTTATTAGTTAACATTAGTTAACTACATTAGTTAACATTAACTAATAATGAACTGCACTTATAAAGCGTTTATTCATCTTTGTTAATGTTAATTTCAACATTTACTAATGAGAGATAACTGCATTATTAAAATCTTGTTAACATTATTTAATGCAATGTGAACTAACATGAACAAACCATGAGCAGCTGGATTTATATTAACTAACGTTAACAAAGATGAACAAATACAGTAACAAATGTACTGCTCATGGCTAGTTCATGTTAGTTAATACATTAACTAATGTTAACTAATGACCATTATTCTAAAGTGTTACCTTTTATTTTATCTTACAATTACATTGACTTAATTTGATTTAAAAAGCACCTGCATCTTAGTTTTTTTCGTTGCACTAAACATTATTTGATTTAACATTTTGGAACAATTATATACTTTGGTTTTATTTAATTTCACTGGTAAAGACTTTTTTTCTTTACACTGAATTAAAAACAAATGCTTATTTAAGTAACATCTTTGTTTGGATTGCAGAATATGCAGTTGTTGCCTTTAATTTCACCTTTCAGCCTTTTCATTTCCAATTAAATTTCCTGTTAATTTCAGATTGCGAACTTGTTTTCATTAGCCAAAAGCCAATTTAGCCTGTTAAATACCAAATAAACATCTCGTTCATGTATACTTTCATTACTTTATTGTGTAAAAAAAAAAATCGGTATCGGAATCGGCCAGTTTTCTTGAAAAAAATCGGTATCGGAATCGGCCATGTAAAATCATGATCGGTGCATCACTAACATTAAAGGCACAATATGTAAGATTTGAGGATTAAAATATCCAAAAACCACTAGATCAGTGTTATATATTTTGTTGACTAGTGTACATAATCCCAAACTTTTCCAAGAATGTTTAAATCCAGAGAAATAAGTGATTTTAACCAGGACACTGAGAGTACGTCGCCTATCAATGACATCAAACCCTCCGGTTTTATTTTGTAGAAACCATGGAAACACCAAAGCCGCTTTAATATATGATGTGTTTTATTAGACAGTTAGTCTGATTGTGTAAATCTGCTGTTTGATATGATATGATCTCGCTGTATGTGTGTCTCATAGTAGCGTCATAACATCACTTTAACACACTCACATGTGTGTGATATGATCGTATCTCGGCCAAAAAAAAAATCACACATCAAGAAAACAAGGTATTCTGTCTGTTCTGTAGTTTCTCCCAGGTGTGCTCATAACGGGAAGGAGTTTGCGGAGGGCGAGGTTTACCGGATGGACCCGTGCTGGCTGTGTCAGTGTCGAGGTGGAGTGTCCTTCTGCTCCAAAGCCGAATGTGCCGAGCTGGACTGCGAGAACTTCTACGTTCCCGAAGGAGAATGTTGCCCCGTCTGTATAGGTCAGTGTTCAGTTTTTTCACTGACGAAAACGAGACGATAACTAAATAAAAACTAGAGTTGGATGACAAAAACTATGACGAAAACCTACTGTCATTTTGGTCCACAAATAAAAGCGAGAGGAGAAAAGTGAGGTTAGTGAGGGTGGATTAGGGCAGAGATGGGGTCAGAACTGATATCAGATGAGCACATTTGATCTGAACTGATCTAACCACTGGAAAACACACGATCTACAGGCTCACACACACCCAATCCAGCTCCAGAGCGGCTCAATCAATAACACACACACACACACACACCCAATCCAGCTCCAGAGCGGCTCAATCAATAACACACACACACACACACACACACACACACACCCAATCCAGCTCCAGAGCGGCTCAATCAATAACACACACACACACACACACACACACACACCCAATCCAGCTCCAGAGCGGCTCAATCAATAACACACACTTATGCCAGACCAGTGTTTATGAACTAATGCTGATGAATAATGACAGTGTTTACTTTACCATGTTTATATAGTAATATGTTTTAGACGGTTGTATCAATGCATATTTATCTCCCTCATCTGAACTTGAATGAGCTCCTGCAACTGCAATAGAGGCGCAGACATTTCAAAATAAGAGTCCTGGTGTATTTCCAGCTTGTTAAAGTCACGCATTATATATTCGTTTTTGCTTACACATTAAACTTTATTTAATTTAATTCCCAGTTAATTCATAGTCAGGAGAAAAGACCAGTATTTGACACATATTCAATAAAGTATCAGGGTTATAATAGTTCACTAAAACCATCACTATCACTAAAAAATCTTCATTACTTGAAATTAAATAAATGTTAACTGAAATTAAAAAAATCAATACACAAACTTATTTGAAGCTTTAGCTTAACCGGATATACTAACTAAAACAGAAATACACCGTTATAAAAACTATATAGATGTTTTTAAAAAAGTGAATTGAGCTCTTTCGTGTATTTTTAATGTAAAAAACACAATGTCCAAATGTCAGTTCGAGTGACAGTCGGTTATGTGATGCTTAAACGCTTAATGTATTACAATTGATCTAAACTCATTAGATTTGAGTAAATCTGTAGATTTAGTCGACTAAGGGCCCTTTCACACCGACCTCGTTTGGTCCGAATTTTCTGACTCTTCAGTTTGGTCTGAATCAAAATGGCCGGTGTGAAACCTCCCCTGACCACAGTCCAGAACAAACAGACGACATTTGGTCAGATGAAAAGAGGCGATCTCGGTCCAGATCAAACTGAGCAAAGGTTCGGTTCGCTTCTAGTGTGAAAGCATTTTCTGTACGGTTCAGACTCTCAGAGCATTCACAGGAAGTTCCTCTTTATGTTTAAATATTATAATGTTATTTTTAAATTTCATCTCGGCTATATTGATTATGAAAAGTCAAAAGATGCTCAGAAATGAAGGTCAGAAATTATTTTGAAATAAATTTTGCATGATTTTGCTTAGAAAGCCTTTCTTTAATGTGAATTTTGTTTTGTATAAATTGTATCTTAATTTTGATCGTTTAATCAGATAATCGCCTGGATTTAATAAATAAGAAGCAAATATAGCAGACAATAATCGCGGGATCGATCACATGCTTTACACATGAACGGGAGCGCGTCTCAAATAAACCCAAACTCAGCAGCGACTGTCTCACACACATGAGAAATATGTGTATATAAAGCTTGAAATGTCCACTTTTAAACGTAACAAAAAGAAAATAGTCCAGCAATGTTCAATAGTGGCAATGATATGAGTCTGTTCATTCACTCGTCAAAGACGCTGACATCAGACGCACGTCTGTTTACAAACCAATCAGTGTCATCAGGGGCCTCATTTATAAACGTTGCGTACGCACAAAAGAAGGCGTACGCCGCTCTCTACGCAATAATTGGTATTTATAAAAAGCAAACTTGACGGGATAATGTGCGGTCCTTCACGCAAGCTCTGACCCAGGCGGACGCACAAAAACAGGTGAAATGAGAAATGGCGACACCGTCGGCAGATGAAGAAACACGTGAAAGTGTGTGAAACTGTAGACCGTTGTGTAAAAGAAATGGCAATACTGCCTCTCATAAATAACTTGAAGACTTCACAAAACAAGTATTACAATTAACAGCCTACACGAACACCCGATCGATCTGCAGTGTAAAACCAACGAAATCAAACGAAAATTACAACAGAAATGCAAAAAAAATAAAAAATAAAGTGAAATATGTTCTGCAACA
>JARQWZ010004533.1:95000-106605 GCA_033150135.1 Gobio occitaniae
CATCAGGCTCTTCAGTGTTTGTGTGTGATCGATGTGAACCGAACGCTTCTGTTTGCAGTTAAACTGCGAGGATGCGCTTGGAGCGGCTCACATGATCCGAGCCAAACAACAGAGGCTGAAGTTTCACGTCAACACGCAGTTCTTGCGACATGCAGCATTTACCAGAAACATCTGAGCGTCCACAGCTATAAATCTGAGGCTCTGCAAGAACACGTCGATGTGAAATCAAATCCTTAATTAAATTAGCTTGAGAAAGGCAACTTAATGCGGTTTACACTCTTTATAATTCTACTCTATCCATCCATCCATCCATCCATCCATCTAAAACATGTTAGCAAAACATGTTAATCATGCTATCAACGTGTTAAATCATGATAGTGACGTGTTAAACATGCTATCAACGTGTTAAATCATGTTAGTGACATGTTAAACATGCTAACAACGTGTTAAATCATGATAGTGACGTGTTAAACATGCTATCAACGTGTTAAATCATGTTAGTGACGTGTTAAACATGCTAACAATGTGTTAAATCATGTTAGTGACGTGTTAAACATGCTAACAATGTGGTACATCATGTTAGTGACGTGTTAAACATGCTAACAATGTGTTAAATCATGTTAGTGACGTGTAAACATGCTAAAAATGTGTTAAATCATGTCCGCGAACGTGTTAAACATGCTAACAATGCGTTAAATCATGTTTGCAATGTGTTAAACATGCTATCAACGTGTTAAATCATGCTAGCAATGTGTTAAATATTGCTTACAATGTGTTAAATCATGTTTGCAATGTGTTAAACATGCTAGCAATGTGTTAAACATGCTATCAACGTGTTAAATCATGTTAGTGACATGTTAAACATGCTAACAACATGTTAAATCATGTTAGTTACGTGTTAAAAATGCTAACAATGTGTTAAATCATGTTAGTTACGTGTTAAACATGCTAACAATGTGTTAAATCATGTTAGTGACATGTTAAACATGCTAACAATGTGTTAAACATGCTAACAATGTGTTAAATCATGTTAGTGACATGTTAAACATGCTAACAATGTGTTAAATCATGTTAGTTACGTGTTAAACATGCTAAAAATGTGTTAAATCATGTTCGCGACGTGTTAAACATGCTAACAATGTGTTAAACATGCTAACAATGTGTTAAATCATGTTAGTGACATGTTAAACATGCTAACAATGTGTTAAATCATATTAGTTACGTGTTAAACATGCTAAAAATGTGTTAAATCATGTTTGCAATGTGTTAAACATGCTATCAACATGTTAAATCATGATAGTGACGTGTTAAACATGCTATCAACGTGTTAAATCATGTTAGTGACATGTTAAACATGCTAACGTGTTAAATCATGATAGTGACGTGTTAAACATGCTATCAACGTGTTAAATCATGTTAGTTACGTGTTAAACATGCTAACAATGCGTTAAATCATGTCCGCGACGTGTTAAACATGCTAACAATGTGTTAAATCATGTTAGTGACGTGTTAAACATGCTAAAAATGTTTTAAATCATGTCCGCGACGTGTTAAACATGCTAACAATGTGTTAAATCATGTTTGCAATGTGTTAAACATGCTAGCAATGTGTTAAACATGCTATCAACGTGTTAAATCATGTTAGTGACATGTTAAACATGCTAACAACGTGTTAAATCATGTTAGTGACGTGTTAAACATGCTATCAACGTGTTAAATCATGTTAGTGACGTGTTAAACATGCTAAAAATGTGTTAAATCATGTCCGCGACGTATTAAATATGCTAACAATGTGTTAAATCATGTTTGCAATGTGTTAAACATGCTAGCAATGTGTTAAATCATGTTAGTTACGTGTTAAACATGCTAACAATGCATTAAATCATGTTTGCGACGTGTTAAACATACTATCAACGTGTTAAATCATGCTAGCAATGTGTTAAATAATGCTAACAATGTGTTAAATCTGGCTATCAACGTGTTAAATCATGATAGTGACATGTTAAACATGCTATCAACGTGTTAAATCATGTTAGTGACATGTTAAACATGTTAACAACGTGTTAAATCATGTTAGTTACATGTTAAACATGTTAACAATGCGTTAAATCATGTTTGCGACGTGTTAAACATGCTATCAACGTGTTAAATCATGCTAGCAATGTGTTAAATAATGCTGACAATGTGTTAAATCTGGCTATCAACGTGTTAAATCATGCTAGCAATGTGTTAAACATATTAAACATGTTAACAAGGTGTTAAATCTGGCTATCAACGTGTTAAATCATGCTAGCAACGTGTTAAATAATGCTAACAATGTGTTAAATCTGGCTATCAACGTGTTAAATCATGCTAGCAATGTGTTAAACATATTAAACATGTTAACAAGGTGTTAAATCTGGCTATCAACGTGTTAAATCATGCTAGCAACGTGTTAAATCATGTTAACGACGTGTTAAATCATGCTAGCAATGTGTTAAATCAATCTAGCGATGTGTTAAACATATTAAACATGCTAACAAAGTGTTAAATCATGTTAGTGACGTGTTAAACATGCAAACAATGTGTTAAATCTGGCTATCAACGTGTTAAATCATGCTAGCAATGTGTTAAACATATTAAACATGTTAACAAGGTGTTAAATCTGGCTATCAACGTGTTAAATCATGCTAGCAATGTGTTAAACATATTAAACATGTTAACAAGGTGTTAAATCTGGCTATCAACGTGTTAAATCATGCTAGCAATGTGTTAAATCATGTTAACGATGCGTTAAATCATGCTAGCAATGTGTTAAATCAATCTAGCGATGTGTTAAACATATTAAACATGCTAACAATGTGTTAAATCATGCTAGCAATGTACATCATTCTAGCAACATTCTTAATCATGCTAGCATGTTAATCATGTTAGCAAACATGCAACATTAACAACATGCTAATTATGTTAGCAAAAATGCTAATCATGCTACCAATGTGTTAAATCATAATAGCAACATTCTAAATCATGCTAACAACATATTAATCATGCTAGCAAGATGCAACGTTAACAACATGCTAATCATGCAAGCAAAACATGCTAACAATGTGCTAAAACATGTTATCCCTCTGTTTTTCCGATAGACTGTATTGCCTTTAAAATCTTCAATCTCTAAGCTTTAACACTACTTTAAACTTCAAGCTGTTAGAACTTTGTCAAACTTTAGTTTATGTTCCTGGTCTTATTGTGAGTCTTATCAGTGTGTGCTATTCTCAAGAAACATAGTCTAAAAAAAGATCATGAATAGGTGAAAAGAAACATGAACTATTTAACGTCTTCTCTCCTAGAGCCGTCATATGAGACGGTGAGCCCGCTGCTCTGCCCACCGCTGGAAAACTGCTCTCTCTCTGGGCACGACTGCCCATTCGGCTTCCAGCAGGATCCCAGCGGCTGTCTGCTGTGCCAGTGTGTCAGCAGTGAGTACACACACACACACACACACACGAGATCTGTGTTGCGTGCAAACCACTCCAAAATACTCCCAAGTCTGTGTTTGAGAAAGTGCCAACGGCCCGCAACACAAGCAAACACTGGCTCAAGAAGTAATGATCACAGATCTCAGTGTGAGATGGTGGTCCAGTGGGTTAAACCATGGAGCTGATGAGCAGAAGGTTGCTGGTTCGATCCCAGTGGCCACCAACAGTGAAATACAAATGTAATAAATAATTTTAACCCAGGGTTAAAAGTGACATCAACACAGGGTTAAAACAGTGTTAGCCCCGGGATAAAAGTGACCTCATCACTGGGTTAAAATGATGTTTAACCAGGGTTGAACACGGTGCTAACCTCTGTCTAAATAGAGTAAAACATGGTTTAACCCAGGGTTAAAAGGGACAGCACAGGGTTAAAATAATGTTAACCCCGGGATAAAAGTGACCTCATTACTGGGTTATAATAATGTTTAACCAGGATTGAACACTGTGCTAACCTCTGTCTAAATAGTGTAAAATATGGTTTAACCCAGGGTTAAAAGTGACAGGACAGGGTTAAAATACTGTTAACCCTGCGATAAAAGTGACCTCATCACTGGGTTAAAATAATGTTGAACCAGGGTTGAACACAGTGCTAACCTCTGTCTAAATAGTGTAAAACATGGATTAACCCAGGGTTAAAAGTGACAGCACAGGGTTAAAATAATGTTAACCCCGGGATAAAAGCGACCTCATCACTGGGTTATAATAATGTTTAACCAGGGTTGAACACTGTGCTAACCTCTGTCTAAATAGTGTAAAACATGGTTTAACCCAGGGTTAAAAGTGACAGCACAGGGTTAAAATACTGTTAACCGTGGGTTAAAAGTGACCTCGTCACTGGGTTGAAATCATGTTTAACCAGGGTTGAACACGGTGCTAACCTCTGTCTAAATAGTGTAAAACTTGGTTTAACCCAGGGTTAAAAGTGACAGCACAGGGTTAAAATACTGTTAAACCTGGGATAAAAGTGACCTCATCACTGGGTTAAAATAAGGTTAAACCAGGGTTGAACACAGTTTTAACCTCTGTCTAAATAGTGTAAAACATGGTTTAACCCAGGGTTAAAATACTGTAAGTTGCTTTGGATAAAAGCGTCTGCCAAATGCATAAATATAAATATAAAAATAAAAACAGACATGAGTCCACCTCACAGATTCACACACTCCTCCCCCTGACAGGAATCCTTCCCAAGCCTTTTCTCATGTGAGTTCCCGTCAGGATCAGGGGTCAGGCGGACATTTGGGCATCATCGCATACTTTGGGATTTCTGCTTTACTAGCATCATTTGCGTGAAACAACAGTACACACTTTTAACCAATGTCATATTTTGTAAGTAAATATTAAATTTTTTCCCCAGATGAAACCTGTCCTGATGTGTCCATGTTCTGCTCTCTGAACTGTCCCATGGGTTATGAGAAAGACATCTACGGGTGTGAAGTGTGTGAATGTAGCGGATCCGCACCAAAGTGCCGGCCCATGACCTGCAGCAAGACCTGCCCGTATGGATACGTGTGAGTTTCTGTCTCTGATCCCAGCAAACCAGTATCTACACTGCTAACCTCTGTCTAAATAGTGTAAAACGTGGTTTAACCCAGGGTTAAAAGTGACCTCATCACTGGGTTAAAATAATGTTAACCCCGGGATAAAAGTGACTTCATCACTGGGTTAAAATAATGTTCAACCAGGGTTGAACACGGTGCTAACCTCTGTCTAAATAGTGTAAAACATGGTTTAACCCAGGGTTAAAAGTGACAGCACAGGGTTAAAATACTGTTAACCCCGGGATAAAAGTGACCTCATCACTGGGTTAAAATAATGTTAAACCTGGGTTGAACACGGTGCTAACCTCTGTCTAAATAGTGTAAAACATGGTTTAACCCAGGGTTAAAATACTGTTAACCCCGGGATGAAAGTGACCTCATCACTGGGTTAAAATAATGTTAAACCAGGGTTGAACACGGTGCTAACCTCTGTCTAAATAGTGTAAAACATGGTTTAACCCAGGGTTAAAAGTTACAGCACAGGGTTAAAACAGTGTTAACCATGGGATAAAAGTGACCTCATGGCTGGGTTAAAATAATGTTAAACCAGGTTTAAAACTAGTGTTAACCTCTGTCTAAATACAAATGTAATACATTGTTAAACCCAGGGTTAAAAGTGACATCAACACCGGGTTAAAACAGTGTTAACCCCGGGATTAAAGTGACCTCATCACTGGGTTAAAATAATGTTCAACCAGGGTTGAACAGTGCTTATCTCTGTCTAAATAGCGTAAAACATGGTTTAACCCGGGGTTAAAAGTGACAGCACAGGGTTAAAATACTGTTAAGCCCGGGATAAAAGTGACCTCATCACTGGGTTAAAATAATGTTAAACCAGGTTTAAAACTAGTGTTAACCTCTGTCTAAATACACATGTAATACATTGTTTAACCCAGGGTTAAAAGTGACATCAACACAGGGTTAAAACAGTGCTAACCCCGGGATAAAAGTGACCTCATCACTGGGTCAAAATAATGTTAAACCAGGGTTGAACACGGTGCTAACCTCTGTCTAAATAGTGTAAAACATGGTTTAACCCAGGGTTAAAAGTTAAAACATTGTTTAACCCAGGGTTAAAGTAACATCAGCACAGGGTTAAAATAGTGTTAACCTAGGGTTAAAAGTGACCTAATCACTGGGTTAAAATAATGTTAAACCAGGTTTAAACCTAGTGTTAACCTCTGTCTAAATACAAATGTAATACATTGTTTAACCCAAAGTGATTTTAAATAATGTTATACCAGGGTTAAAAGTGACCGCATCATAGGGTTAAAATAATGTTAACCCTGGGTTAAGCCACAGTACTAACCTCTGTCTGAATATCTGTGTAAAATGTTTAACCCAGGTTTAAAAGTGACCTCATCACAGGCAAAAATTATGTTAACCCAGGTTTAAACACAGTACTAACCTCTGTCTAAATATATGTGTGAAACATTGTGAACCTAAGGTTAAAAGTATCAGCATCAAGGGCTAAAATAAGGTTAATCCAGGGTTAAACACAGTACTAACCTCTGTCTGAATATCTTTGTGTGAAACATTGTTAACCCAAGGTTAAAAGTGGCCGCATCACAAGCTAAAATAATGTTAACCCAGGGTTAAAAGCGGCCTCCTCACAGGGTTAAAACAATGTTTACTCAGGGTTGACCCCCCCATCACCCCCTGTAATCCGTGAACCTGGTCAAACATCTGGGCGCTTTGCTCTCCTCATTCTCTGCTTTCATTTCAAACCCGTCCCTCCGTTTGAACGGAGCGATCAAATGCACGTTGACACAAAAGCGTCTGTATGCGAGCGCGAGGTGTGATTCCGCTGGCATCTGAGCAGATAGACTTTCACTGGATTCCCGGGATTTGAGCTTCCTCGGGGAGGAGAGTTTCCTGGATCATTTCAGAAGAGCCTTTTAGAAGTCTGAGCCCCGTCTCTCCACCTCGCTCTGGAGGAAATCCCTGTTTATAGTGGCTCATGTCGAGATCAGCTTCTGCTTTGAGCGTGTTTGTTGCTGGCGGTTATTGCCAGTTAGATAAACAGATCTGGAAACAAAGATCTGGACACAAACCCAAAGAGCGTTTGATGAAGATGGCCCTTAACCCTTAATCGTCCCTCAAGTAGGGTTTACGTTTGAGTCCCTTGGGCTCAGATAGACCCCAAACATTTACAGAGCGATTGCATAAGGAAATATACCTTTTTTACATGGAAAACTATATATAATTTTTTTAATTTATTTCTCAACTATACATTTATGCTGTGTTTTTGTGGGTATTTGGTAGTTTTTTACCTATTTACTGCACAAATACTTAACTATGTCATAAATTGGCTCATTAAAAATATTTTTTTTAATGAAAAAAATCACTTGAATGATGATCTTAATTAAATATAAATAGTTTTTGGACATTGCTCTATGTGTTAGGGATAGAATACCGCCATCTGTAGGTTTGTGGAAAAACTTTAGGAATTATAGTTAAAGAGAGAGAGTGCAATGACCACAACGAGGTTCATAGGGAAGTTATGCAAAAGTTTTCATCTTTCTTTTATTTGCCCTTTTCCCTCTCCCTCTCATGATTATTCCATGTTGCATTTGTGCTCTAGTATTTGTCCTTCATTTATGTATGGAATTTTTTCAGATTTATGCCAGTTTTGTTGATTTTATTTGCCAGTTTTGATAAAATGCTCTCTGTTGCAGTCACACACATGTGTGTGTTTGTGTGTGTGTGTGTGTGTGTGTGTGTATGAGACAGAAAGTTCTTTCCACTTTGTGTTTATGCTCTAGGACCAGACCTTGATATAAATGTAGACATTTTCAGATTTATACTGGATTTAGTTGATTTTTTTTGACAAAAATGTTTTTTTTTACACTTTCCCATTCATTTTTAATGTGGGGTCAATCTGACCCCGAGGGACTTAAACGGTAATTTGTTTTATACACCTTTAGAACAACCAAATCAAGCCCAGATTTGTTGTGCATGTTTAGATTATTTAGGAAAAGTCACAGAGTCTCATGGCCCTGAGATGAAGGGAACACTTTTTAAAAATGGAGGAAAAGTCCAGTGGGGTCAGCTGAACCGCAAGGGCCGATTAAGGGTTAACACTAGAACCGCCACGGGATAAAATTTACCCATGGCTGTTTTTCAAATGTACATAACAGATTTTAAATAAAATATCCAAGTCTCCCAGTCACTGACTTTTACTAAAACTGTGTTATTTACAATCCCCTGTTGTTAAAAATTGATTCGATAAAACCAGATTTAAAAACGGGGCATTTATACCTATAAGTGCCAGCGGGTCAAATTTACCCCTATATAATTATAACTATAACTATATTATATATAGAACTATATAATTCCTCTATTTTCACGCTGTGTTTGAGCAACACGTCAGCTTACTGTAAACAGTCACACAACACACGGCCAAATAAAGATGTTTTAGCCTATTTATAAATGTTCAGACTTTGTATTAATTATACATTTTTGTTTTGCAATTTTGTATTGAGTATTGTTTGCCACTGTGTTGCTATTTATTCAAGTCTGCCCGTTTCCTGACACAAAAAAAATCCGATATGATGGAATGAATAAAACAATTTTCATGATTATCCCAAGTTTATTGGTGTTGTTCTCATATTCAAATTATAAATGATATAACTATACAAATTAATAATTAATTAGGTCAAACTGCGCGTATGTTAACCTTATCGTAAGTTATCATACATCTTATGCAGTGCTGTGAATTATTATTGCTCTTCATTGTCTATTTAGGGTATTTTAGTCATTTAAATAACATGGGTTATCTTAATAAGGGATTAATGACATTTTATTATAATATTACACCACCCAAATATGTATTTATTTCCATCTGATTCTCATGGTTTAGCCTATAGTCACCAAAAAGTGATTAGTGTAACCTGCTTAAAATAGCATAAAACAACAGGACAAAAACATAGTTGATGACTAAAAATAATAATTTCATAACTCTATACATTACTTTGTGAAGACAGTAAAATACCCTTTAATCTTTTTCTTTCCCCACAAATATATTTGAGGTTTATTTGATTAGTTTGTGTTAATTTGTGTTAGTTTGTCATTATAATTTATTTGTTTTTGGTATTATTTTTTTTGTAAAGTCTTAGTGTTTTATTTACTGGTGTACTACTGTATGGGAGGTTTTATACATTTGGTTGTGTTTCATTGTTGTTGTTTTTTTATGAATGGTTGGGATATTTTGGTTTCATTTGTTTCGGATTGGTTTCTTTCCTCCCATGTAGTCTTGTTATCCAGTTTGTGATTTCACTTTGATTTACTTTATTTCGATTGAGTGTTATATTTATTATTGTTTTTTTATGTAATATCACTCACTTAATGCCAGCCCAAGTCTATCTTGCTTTGAGCACTATTTATTATCGTTTTTTTTCTGTATAAGATTTATTTGATAGTTCAATCCTAATTTGTGGTGAGCTGTGTTTGTTTGTTACCTTTTTTTTCTGTCGAGTTTTTTGTTTGTTTGGAATTGCTGTGCTTTTGGTTCTTTTTTCTGTCAGAAATGTAACACCGACTTTATGACGGTTTAAGAATATCGACCAAATAGACTACGCCACCCCCACTTTACAGGATAGGGGACCCTAATAATGATCTTTGCTAAACACAGGTGCTTCCAGAGGTGGAAAGAGTAACTAAATATTCTACTCAAGTAAAAGTACTATTACTTCAATGAAATTTTACTTAAGTACAAGTAAAAGTACCGGTCTAAAAATGTACTCAAGTAAAAGTAAAAAGTCGTTCATTTAAAATGTACTCAGAGTAGAAGTTACTGAGTTACTTTTTTAACGCTTTTTCCCCACTTTCGTATTATTTATTTATTTTACTCAGTAACGGATGTGGTTTAAAATGTAGCGAAGTACAATACTGAACAACTTAAAAACATACTTAAGTAAAAGTAAAATTACAGATTTTTTAAACTACTTAAAAAAGTAGAAGTACACAGAAAAACTACTCAATTACAGTAACGCGAGAAAATGTCATTCGTTACTTTCCACCTCTGGATGGTTCAATTAAATGAACTAGAAGCCAGAGTATAAAAGGTTGATTTTATTAAAATGGCACAATCCTTCTTCACGGATACTATTGAGATCACATTTGCTGTTAACCAGGGCGTTTCAAACAAAATCAAAAATATATCAAACAAACCAACACAGCAAAAAGAAAAAAGAACCAAAAGCACAGCAATTCCAAACAAACAAAAAACTCAACAGAAAAAAAAGGTAACAAACAAACACTGCTCACCACAAATTAGGATTGAACTATCAAATAAAGGGTTAGCCAAATACTGGCATAATACAGGGACATATTACGTTTTTAGCCGTATCAATACAGTAATAATCTGCATGGGTAAATTTTACCCGCTGGCGGTTTTAGGAATACAGCGCCCCCTGGTGGTTCTAGTGTTAAATATCTGCAGCCATTTGAATGCAGAAAAGCCTTTTCGAGAATGTGTAATTTCGATAAGGTTTTCTTAGATTAAGGGGTTTGTTGATGAATGATTGAGACACAGTTCCAGTCCTGTGTGTCCCAGATGATGAGCGACTGTTTACATTGGCATTTTACACAGTCGACCGAGTCGGGCTCCGCACAAAAGGGGTCTTAAATCGCTTCCCCTATTCAATGGGGCTAAAATGTCATTGGATTTGACAGGACGTGAAGG
The DNA here is from genome assembly GCA_033150135.1 of Gobio occitaniae. NCBI lineage: Eukaryota > Metazoa > Chordata > Actinopteri > Cypriniformes > Gobionidae > Gobio > Gobio occitaniae. The sequence goes on from JARQWZ010004533.1 coordinate 105,740, forward strand.
GCCGTCGATGGGGCCGCTGGAATATGTGTCGAGTCAGCGAGTGAAAAGGCTAAAGCTGGGTTCAATTCATGAAGAATTACTAGTTAATGAGCTTTCATTTTTAAAAATATTTTTTAAACCTGGGTTAAACATCATTTCACTCATATTGAGACAGTATAAAATACAAAAATATAAAAATAATGTTAACCTAGGGTTAAACGCAGTGCTATCCCCTGTCTAAATATGTGTGAAATGTTGTTTAACCCAGGTTTAAAAAATATTTAAATAATGTTAACCTAGGGTTAAACGCAGTGCTATCCTCTGTCTAAATATATGTGAAATGTTGTTTAACCCAGGTTTAAAAAATATAAAAATAATGTTAACCTAGGGTTAAACGCAGTACTACCCTCTGTCTGAATATCATTGTGTGAAACATTGTTAACCCAAGGTTAAAAGTGGCCGCATCACAGGCTAAAATAATGTTAACCTATGGTTAAATGCAGTGCTATCCTCTGTCTATAGGGTTACCCTAGGTTAACATTATTTTAATATTTTTTAAACTTGGGTTAAACAACATTTCACACATATTTAGACAGACCACTGCGTTTAACCCTAGGTTAACATTATTTTAATATTTTTTAACCCTGGGTTAAACAACATTTCACACATATTTAGACAGAGGATAGCACTGCGTTTAACCCTAGGTTAACATTATTTAAATATTTTTTAAACCTGGGTTAAACAACATTTCACACATATTTAGACTGGGGATAGCACTGCGTTTAACCCTAGGTTAACATTATTTTTATATTTTTTAAACCTGGGTTAAACATCATTTCACTCATATTGAGACAGGGGATAGCACTGTGTTTAACCCCTAGGTTAAC
>JARQWZ010004534.1:5000-7500 GCA_033150135.1 Gobio occitaniae
TTTGTTTTAAGGTCTTTTTTCATAATATAACTTCAAATAAGCATTTATTTTTTTATTTTTTTAAACATGCCGAGAGGGGACCTGACCGATGTCTACCTATCCTGCAATGGAGCGGTGTGTGTGAAAGGGAAGAGAGCTGGCAGTCAAGTCTGTCTTCAGTATTTAATATATATATATATGGGTCATTCCACGAAATCGGTGCCTTTTGTGTCCCTAAGAAATAATCAGACATAGAATTATTATAACAAAACATAAATTTGTGATTTAAAAACATAATAATACTATGTATTGTTTCCTCAATATTACATTAAATTAAAGTCAATTAAATATTATTTTAAGTAATTAAAATTGCTTCTAAGATGATAAGGGTAAGGTTTTTGCCATGTCCCTCGATATGATTGTTCTTTTTCAGCAGGACTTTTAATTTGCAAACTGAAGGCAAAATTATTCTAAAATCACATTTGCATATAGCTATAAGTATATTCTTATTGTTAAGCAGTGTTTGGGCATAAGTATACTTTTTTTTTTTAACATATAAATCATTTTATCGTTGTCCCTTGATTCCATGTCATTCCTGTTACCCTCACCAAAAACCCCTTTAAAATAATTGTACATTCCAGTGACATCACTTCCAGGAAGTTACATCATCTCTCATCATTATTCCAACAGTTAAAACACAAGTAATTTTCTCTCTCTCTTTTATAATGTTCTTTTTTTGATGATTTATGAGGGTTGACTGAGGTGGGGACATCATGCAATGTCAAACCTGTTACCATTTTTAAAGTATAAATTAAAATTATTATTTATTTAACATAATGAAATCAATATCTACAAGTAATATCGCTTCTAAGTTTACACCATGTGCTTTTGTGGTATTGACTGTTAGCTAGCAGTTAGCAAATTAGCTTGAAATTGTCAAACCTGTTACCGTCAGCCCTGTTACTTTTCTAGTAACAGGTTGTGACATGTGGGTAACAGGGATGACATGACATGTGTCACCTAAGCCACACTGTTTTTAAAGTTTATCTGTGTAAAATGCAAACATTTTTAAATGTCATCCTGCGTGTATTATTGAGCTAATGCCTATATTATTCAGAGTGGGTGGTATATGAGGATCAGTTACATTTTTAGTTAGAATTGTTGGTATTAGTATTATTGGTAATTAAAGTATTAACTGTTTAAATAGTTTTAACATTTGTGTGATTTAAATTTTATTTTAAATTTGCACTTTAATGCTCTTTTTCAGATGATAGTAGTATGCCATTAAGTGCAGCAGAAAAACAAATGATATTGGAAGAATGTTTGTAACCAAGCAGATCCAAGCAGTATTTTTTTCATACTATGGTAGTCAACATTTTGGATATCTTTGAAATGTAATGTGCTTCACTAATACAACTATGCCAAGTAAGTGCAAAAAATATAATGCAATTTAAAAAGTTTACAATATTATGTAAACAAATGTGTGCAGTGTATGCTGAAGAATGTGTGTCCTGTCATCCCTGTTACTCTGGTCAGTCCTGTTACCATGATGTCAATCCTGTTACCGTCATTAATTTCATAAAAAATATTAAAATTATATTTGAAATGGCCTTCCCAGTTTTTCCATTGCAAACCTATCAACATTGTATTTTGAACAAAGCCCTTCTTTTAATATCTCTCTTGTAAAAATATATATTTTTCTTAATTGGCATGTGATCATCCTCTAAAATTAGTAAATTCTTGGTCATCTGAATGACAAATATAAGATTGAAAAAAATTATCCAAAATTTGAAACAATCCAACTGAAAAGAGGGACTAAAATACTGCTCAAATACGTTAAAACTATAACATATTTCTAATTAAAACTATTGTATATAGTAACGCTTGTGTCTGTAACAGGGATGACAAAAATATCAAAACATGAGGTAGATAAATAGTCATAAAATAAAAAATTTCGTAGCCTGAGATGGCACAATAGAATTTATTGTCATTTTAAGCTGTCTTCATTTCATGGATATTTTTAAAACATAGATTAAACTTATTTTATATTTAAATTTTTCTAAGTTGAAAAGGCACCGATTTCGTGGAATGACCCATATAATTATATAATGTTCACACAGTAAAATAGATCTACTTTTCAGCAACAGACCTGAAAGGATAAATAGATCCTATAATTTTCTGACTGGTCTTTCAGACCATAATATTATATTTTTTCTAGGAAACTGTGCAAGTCGAGGCTTAATAATGATTTTTTTTAATTCCTTTGAGTTTATACCAAACAGCCAACGACAAAATGCCAGCCACAGCTCTGTCCTCACTGGACCCGTTATATCGAAGATATCGCAGAAGTGGGACGTCAGGCTGTGGAAAATGTCCAACCTTCATTACATCGACTACAATTCGGTTTTCGGACCCATCACTCCACCGATAGTGCCCTGTGTGTGTTAACAGAAAACAGAAAAGATCTGCTTGACAAGAGTCCTTGTGTCTTCTTAGATTAGAAGAAAGCCTTTGACTCTGT
>JARQWZ010004534.1:10000-106554 GCA_033150135.1 Gobio occitaniae
ACTGGTCTGTAGAATAAGTAGCGACAGTGTCAGACGCACACTGCTAAAAGAGACTGACCTAACACTGTCCAAAGCAGTACGCATTTGCCAAATCAGCGAACTCACAGAAAAACATAGCAAAACGCTCTCCACACCAAAAACTGCGTTAACCACCAGTGTGGATGCTGTACAAATAAAACGTCTCGGTTACGTATGGTAACCCTCGTTCCCTGAAGGAGGGAACGGAGACGTACGTCGGACGTACCGACGAATTGGGATCACTTCTGGGAGCCCCTATCAGCTTCGAGCTATCTAGAACCGGCCAATGAACAATTGGCGTGCGAGATTTGCATCTCGCGCTCCACCCCGCGCCGCGGGTATAAACAGGAAGCGAGAGCGAATGCACGCTGTTTTTCACTGAGGAGCCACACGTAGTGGCTCGACCTGCAGTGATGGTACAGCAACTGTGGCGACGGGACGTACGTCTCCGTTCCCTCCTTCAGGGAACGAGGGTTACCATACGTAACCGAGACGTTCCCATTCAGTCGGTCACGTTCGACGTACGTCGGACGTACCGACGAATTGGGATCCCCTATGGAAAACGCCATAGTTACTACCACTTCCAGCGCCCAGCGATGAGCCCCACGGACCCCGATCTGATGCGGGCGGGTAGGTTCACGCAGGGAGAGTCAAAGCTGCTGTTCCGCAAGACCCATTCAGCTGACTGTATTGGATAACGCTGGGAAAGCGTGCCTGAAGGCAGCTGCGGAAGCCACATCATGCCCAGAGGGAGTTAACATGTGGAGAATACACATATGGGCTGACCGTGGGCAGCACAACATACGGAAGTCCCAGGGGTGGCCCCGGCCAATTAGTGGAGGGGGAACAACACGTACCTGGAACGGCAGAGGACACTCTGCCGAGGGAAAGACACGGGCTCGCCGTAGGGAGCCGTACCGTGGAAGAATACACATATGGGACCGCCGTGGGGGTCACTACATATGGAACCCAGCCTAACACAAGTTCCACCAATGCATACGAGTGTTAGACCTGGCGTCGAACGCTCCGCCACGTCCGACTGCCGCGGGTTGCGGAGGACTCAACAGGGTTCGCCGTTCCGGGGAACTCGACTGGAGCAGAATAGCGCACGCATCCGTCTACCATGGGGGAGGGAATGGCGCAGCAAGCCGACACTAGAACGGGTACTTCGGTGTTACTGACTATGGGAAGTGAGCACACAGGAAGACACCGGCTCTACACGGAGGCTATAGAATCTAGCGAACGTGTTAGGTGTCGCCCAGCCCGCAGCTCTACAAATATCTGTCAGCGAGGCGCCACGAGCCAGCGCCCAGGAAGAGGCAACACCCCTAGTGGAGTGGGCTCTTAACCCGAGCGGGCAGGGCACGTCTTGGGACTGATAAGCCAAGACAATGGCATCCACTATCCAGTGGGCCATCCTCTGCTTGGAGACAGCCTTTCCCTTCTGCTGTCCTCCGTAACAGACGAAGAGCTGCTCTGAGGTCCTGAAGCTTTGCGTTCTGTCCACGTAAGTCCGGAGAGCACGGACGGGACAGAGAAAAGCTAGGGCTGGGTCTGCCTCCTCCGAAGGCAGCGCTTGCAGGCTCACCACTTGGTCCCGGAAGGGAGTAGTGGGAACCTTGGGCACGTATCCAGGCCGGGGTCTCATGATCACATGAGAGTTACCGGGCCCGAATTCCAGGCACGATTCGTCGACCGAAAAATGCCTGCAGGTCCCCTACCCTCTTGATGGAGGCCAACGCAGTCAGGAGTATTGTCTTTAACGACAGAACTTTCAACTCAGCTGACTGCAGAGGCTCAAAAGGTTCTCTCTGTAGTGCAGTTAGCACCAGAGTTAAGTCCCAAGAGGGTATGGAGGGAGGACGAGGTGGATTTAATCTTCTCGCTCCCCTAAGGAACCTGACGATCAGATCGTGCTTACCTAGAGATTTTGCATCTACGAGCTCATGATTAGCGGCGATAGCGGCGACATAGACTTTGAGGGTGGAGGGAGACAGCCTTCGCTCCAGCCCATCCTGTAGAAAGGTAAGCACAGATGCGACCGAACATCTTCGGGGGTCTTCTCGGCGAGAAGAGCACCAGTCAACGAACAGGTTCCACTTCAACGCATAGAGGCGCCTCGTAGAGGGGGGCTCTAGCGGAAGTGATGGTGTCAACTACCGCTTGCGGTAGGTCACCTAAAACCTCCGCGTCCCGTCCAGGGACCAAACATGGAGTTTCCAGAGGTCCGGACGCGGGTGCCATAGGGTGCCCCCGTCTCTGAGTCAGGAGGTCCGGTCTCAGAGGAATGGGCCAGGGAGGTGCTGTCGCAAGGAGCACTAGTTCCGGGAACCAAGTCCGGTTGGGCCAATACGGAGCGACCAACAGGACCTGCTCCTCGTCCTCCCTGACTTTGCACAGAGTCTGCGCAAGAAGGCTCACTGGGGGAAACGCATACTTGCGTTCTTCCCGGGGCCAGCTGTGGGCCAGGGCATCCGACCCGAGGGTCCCCTCGGTCAAGGAATAGAACCGCTGACAGTGGGTCGTCTCTGGGGAGGCAAACAGGTCTACCTGTGCGGCCCCGAAACGACTCCAGATTAGCTGGACCGCCTGGGGATGGAGTCGCCATTCTCCCGGAAGCACCTGCTGACGTGACAGCTCGTCGGCCGCACGATTGAGCAGGCCCGGAATGTGAACAGCACGAAGCGACCTCAGATGCTTCTGACTCCATAAGAGGAGATGGCGGGCGAGTTGCGACATGCGACGGGAGCGTAGACCACCCTGTTTGTTGATGTACGCTACGGCCGCAGTGTTGTCCGTCCGGACCAGAACGTGCTTGCCTCTGAGCGGCACTTTGAAGCGGCTGAGTGCAAGACGAACTGCTAACAACTCGAGGCAATTGATATGCCATTGCAGTTGAGGCCCCGTCCACAGACCCGAAACTGCAAGCCCGTTGTACGTGGCACCCCAACCCGTGGATGAGGCATCCGTGGAGACAACGGAGTGCCTGGACACTTGCTCTAGGGGAACTCCCGCCCGGAGAAACAAAGGGTCCGACCACGGGCCGAAGGTTTGGCGGCACCTCGGAGTCACTTGGACGCGGAGGGAACCGCTGTGCCACGCCCATCTCGGGACTCGATCGTGTAGCCAGCGTTGAAGCGGTCTCATATGAAGCAATCCGAGCGGCGTTACTGCGGCTGCGGATGCCATATGCCCCAGGAGCCTCTGAAAATGTTTCAGTGGAACCGCTGTCCTGCCTTTGAACGAATTCAGGCAGTTCAACACCGACTGGACGCGCTCCTCGGTGAGGCGCGCAGTCATGGCGACCGAGTCTATCTCCATACCGAGAAAAGAGATCCTCTGCGTGGGGCAGAGTTTGCTCTTCTCCCAGTTGACCCGAAGTCCCAACTGGCTGAGGTGACTGAGCACCTTGTCCCTGTGTTCGCACAACTGCTCTCGCGACTGGGCAAGAATCAGCCAGTCGTCGAGGTAGTTGAGGATGCGAACGCCCCTGCACTCTCATGGGAGCAATGGCCGCCTCCGCAACCTTCGTAAAGACGCGGGGCGACAGGGACAGGCCGAAGGGTAAGACGCGGTACTGATATGCCCCGTCCCTCGAACGCGAAGCGCAGAAAGGGCCGGTGTCGAGGGAGAATCGAGACATGAAAGTACGCGTCCTTCAGGTCGATCGCTGCAAACCAATCTCGGGGACGGATGCACCTGAAGATGCGCTTCTGCGTTAACATCGTGAACGGCAGCCTGTGAAGGGACCGATTCAGGAATCGCAGGTCCAAGATCGGTCGTAACCCGCCGCCTTTCTTGGGTACAATGAAGTACGGGCTGTAGAACCCGGACCTCATATCGGCTTGAGGGACCGGCTCTATCGCGTCCTTCGCCAGTAGGACAGCGATTTCCGCCCTGAGCACGGGGGCGTTCGCCTCCACTACAGTCGTGAAGTGAACGCCCCTGAACTTGGGGGGACGCCGGGCGAACTGAATCGCATAGCCGAGTCTGATGGTACGGATGAGCCACCGAGACGGGCTGGGAAGCGCTAGCCAGGCTCCCAGACTCCGAGCAAGGGGGACCATCGGCACCACAGACGTACCCGCAGCGGGGGCAGCGAGGCGGAACGCAGGGATCCGGCTCGGACGGCATGGGAGCGGCCCGAAGCGGGATCTGAGTGTGCTGTGCAACACTTACCTGCATCCGCGGAGGGGACGTGCGAGTGTGGGGAGGCCGCTTGTGTGCGTCCCGACAGCCGGCGTCCCCTGCTGGCGAAGGGAGAGGTACTTGAGGGTGGCGAGGCATGGGAGCGTCGACCACCGCCAAGCGCGCTCTCTTGGCACCCAGAGATATTGGAAACTGCTCTTTTATTGATGTTTTGGGTGCCGCTGGCACTGGGACCAGCGGCGGAACAGACAAACAAAAGATTTTACCCCGGCCCTCCTCCGGGGGAAGGAGTGGTGCTGCAGCCATCTCCCTCAGAGCAGTTTCCTCCATCTCTGGGCGGCCCGTCTCAGGGTCGCTTGCGACGACGCTTGCCACCTGGCTTGGCAGCGGCCTGAGCGGGCTGGACATCCTTCCCACGGCCGGCCCCACGCCGTCGGCTGGTGGAAGGCTGCTGCGGTGCCTTGGCGGGGGCGGAGGCGGCGGCAGGTGGAAGTCCTCGGCGACGAGTAGTCGGAGGCGCTGCCACCGGCGGCGGGGTGGAGGCAGCAGCGGGCCGCCGGGGGCAGGATGTGCTTGATCGCCTCCGTCTGCTTCTGGGCGGCCGAGAACTGTTGGGCGAAGCTCTCGACCGCGTCGCCGAATAACCCAGCTGACGAGATGGGGGAGTCCAGGAACCGATATTTATCGGTCTCCCTCATGTCAGCCAGGTTAAGCCAGAGATGACGCTCCTGGACCACAAGCGTGGACATCGCCTGACCGATGGAACGGGCGGTGACTTTCGTAGCCCGTAGGGCGAGGTCCGTCGCCGTCCGGAGCTCCCGGAGGAGCTCTGGGTCAGGCCTACCCTCGTGCATGTCAAGGAGCGCCTGGGCCTGGTGGACCTGGAGCAGCGCCATGCCATGCAAGGCGGACGCAGCCTGTCCGCAGGCCTTGTAAGCCTTCCCAGTCAGACTGGAAGAGAACTTACAGGCCCGGGACGGGAGACGTGGGTCACCGCGCCAGTTAGAGAACTGAATGGGAACATAAAAAAGTCTACAGCAAAATGAAGCGCACTATGAAAGAAAGTTCTCCATCAATCTCCAGCTGTCGGAGTTGCGGGGGAACTCATCAGGCAAAACGTGACCAGTGTCCAGCTTTTGGCCAACAGTGCCACAACTGCGAAATGTAACGTTATGTCCTTACACACATACAAACTTTTCAGGCACGCTGAAGAACTGCACATGCCAACTAAAAAAAATCAATCTTGTTGCATTTGGTGGATCTATGATTAGACCAATTGGCACAGTGACACTACCATGCCGGCTAAATGGACAGCAGTACAACCTGCAGTTTCAGGTGGTGAAAGAAAATGTTCACTCCATTCTTGGCCTACAGGACAGCCTAGAGATGAAACTGGTCACCTTCAGCAGTGAAGTGTTCCACTTAGACTGTGTAAAAGATCACACCCTGTCACAGAAAATGTTTCAGGAATATGCAGACCTGTTCAAAGATGAAGTCGGTGACTTACCTGTAACATACTCAATGAAAGTAGACCCAGAAATAACACCGGTCGTCAGCCCTCCACGTCGCATCCCAGCGGCCATGCAAAAAAAAGTGGAACAAGAGCTCCAAAGAATACAAACTCTGGGAGTAATTGAACCTGTGGATGAGCTAACAGAATGAGTTTCAAATATGGTGGCCACACATAAGAAAGAGACAGGTGATGTGCGCATCTGTATAGACCCCAGAAACCTAAACAAGGCCCTCATGCGCACGGTGGAGGAAGTTGCCGCTCAGATGTCAGGTGCCACTATCTTTTCCGTCCTTGACGCCAAGAGCTCCTTCTGGCAAGTCAGACTGGATGATGCCTCATCTCTCCGTACAACATTCACAACTCCATATGGCCGATTTAAGTTCCTAAAGATGCCGTTCGGAATTAGCACAGCCTCAGAGGTGTTCCAAAGAGCCGTGGAAAAAATCTTCGCAGGATATCCATGTGCTATAATCGTGGACGACATTATAATCGGTGGCAAAGATCCTGATGAGCATGAAAGAAACCTGAAAATGGTACTGGATCGATAAAACTGCGACTGAATCCAAGCAAATGCAAGTTCGGACTCAACAAGGTGAGCTATGTTGGGCACATATTCACAGATAAAGGACTAAAAGCAGACCCTAAAAAAAATAAAGCAATCAGTGAAATAGCACCCCCTGAGGACAAGCCAGCTCTTCAGCGCTTTTTAGGAATGGTAAACTACTTGGGCAAATTCATCCCAAACTTAAGTGAACTTACCACACCACTACGTCAGTTGCTTCACAACGGAGTGGTGTGGAATTGGACGCAGCACCAACAGAATGCTTTTGACAAGCTCAAAACCTGCATCAGCAGCCCACCTGTACTCCATTACTATGATGTAAGGCAACCGGTGACGCTCACCTGGGATGCTTCACAATATGGTTTAGGGGCTGCCTGCCTTCAAGAGGGGAATCCGGTGGCAGACGCGTCTCGCACACTGACCCAAACGGAAACGAGATACGCACAGATAGAAAAGGAACTTCTAGCAGTTGTCTTCGCCTGCTACAAGTTCTACGACTATATCTACGGCAAGCCAGTCACAATTGAGACCGACCACCAGCCCTTGGTTACCATTCACAACAAACGATTTCACACCATCCCAGCACGCCTGCAACGCATGATGCTACAGTTGCAAAAATTCGACCTGACTCTCACCTATAAAAAAGGGAAAAAAAAAGCCGACACCCTTTCCCGGGCACCAAGATGCAACGTCAGCCCCCAGAGGTCAGAACGGCCAGAGTTTGAGGTGATGACAGTCCAACTGATATCTCCACGGCGCCTTGAAGAGCTCCGTCAATACACTGCTGCAGACACACTAGGTGCGTTTACATGGAGCACTGTAATCGGTTTAAAAGCCCAATCCGAATAAAAATACTCCATATAAACACCTCAATCGGAATAAAAATGGCCAAACCGTATGAAATTGTAATGGGTTTGAGAGGGGTGGGATAAACTTTTTTCCTGAACCGATCTAACGACAAAATTCCACCATGTAAACGATCTGATCCGATTACTGTGAGTGCACGTCTTTCTGTGACGATATACAGCGCGCGCCTCCACAACTGAAGAGCGCGCCACGCTCACACCAGGCTAATGTTGACAAGAGAGGAAAGTTCATTTTTCTGAGGTATTAAACTTTTTTTTTCGTAACATGTTATTAACATGATGTTTGAATAATGACAGACATAGCCTGGCTACACCATCTCATCTTGACAGCGTTTGTGCTCGGCTTCAACTGCGCCTGACAGAATAATTTATTTTTCTGAGGTGATTCTTACACTTTACGACAAATAATAAATAGCTTTTATAAAACTGTACAAGTCCTGGTGGCCGCTGAGAGCTGTCATTACAACGGGGAACATTCAAGCTGCTCTCTGTTTCTCATTAGTTAAGTTAGCTATAAAAAAAAAATTCAACAACTGCTTCAAATTGGTTAAGTAACATTACCCACAGTCTACTTTAATTACGTTTGTTAATATGGTATCTTTCCTTAATCATCTGACATATATATGTTTAGTACTACTAGTAATGATGCTGAGCACGTCTTGAATGCTTCATTCATGTTTCACCGTATATCCTATGTTTTTATTAATAATTTGAGTGCATTTTATTGTTAATTTTGTGTTTTTCAAAATAAATGAATTGAATTCATTTTTGATTCCGCATTCATCTTTCACAGCTGTTGAAATAGCCATTGTATAGGACATAAATTAGGTTAAACTACTGCATGTCCGCCCACAGAAAAATAAATAAATATAAAAATTACCAACACAGAACTATTGATCCACGATACGTAACGAATCTGAGGCGGCAGAAAAACTGTGCGTTTGTGTCACAAAAGGATTCCTACTGAAAGTCAGCACATTTAAACACCAGATGGGTTTAGATAACGTCTCATGTAAACAGTCCACCGAATCTTTCAATCGGAATGATTTTAATCGGAATGACAAAAAAGTGCGCATGTAAACGTGGCTAGTGTTGCAGAAACTCACCTATTTCATTCAACGGGGATGGCCAAGACGTCCATGCAGCGTACCCACATAGGTGAGACCATTCTTCAGTTTCCGCGATGAACTTACTGTCGAAGACAGGGTCATCATGAAAGGAAACAGGGCAGTCGTGCCCATTGCCCTGCACTCTGAATATCTGAAGGTGCTACACCTGGGACACCCAGGAGCTGAATCCACTAAGAGGAGGGCAAGTGTAGGAGCCATATCTGGAATTTTGAAATCAGAAAAGAAAAGATTCATGTTTAATTTATGTATTATATATTTTTTATGTTTAATACCTGGACTAACCTGTCCACGTGATTTGACTTGCTCCTCCCCCTTGACGCGTCACTACGGCACGAAAGTGCAGGTCTTATATAGTAAACTAGAATTGTTTGATAGACAGGTTAGAGTGTGGAGAGCAACAGTTTCTTCAATCGCATGTTTGTTCACACGAATATTGAGTCTTCTTTGAAAGTTTAATTTTGTATTTTTGTTGGAAAGTAAACCGGAGATTGTAATCAATAAATCGCGGCTTTTTGTTGTTATGACTGCATCTCCGTGAGTGCTTTATGGACGTGCGTATCAGGAGAGACTCCTGCACTAACCTCAGAGGGCTAAAGAAGTTTGGTAAAGAAGATTAGCCTGTACAATTATTGAAGAAACTTGCACTTGAGCTCGATCGACGAGACAGAAAGACTGAATGATCTTCTCTGTGCTGTTCACGGCCGAGGCTGATGGACGCGATTTATGAATGAACGCCGCATCAGCTGTGAGTACGAGTGTGTGTAAACACGCATCAATGAATCTGAGCTTGGATTGAGTGTTTGAGTAAACGCATACAAATAAACAGGCATGTAGTGTGAGCAGTAAGGCAAAACAATCGTCAGAGGTCTGGAATGTGCGTTTAAACGCTAAAAGGAACTGCTTGTGTTTGTGTCCTGTATTAAACGATGGCTGAGGAAATTCAGACGGTCGCTGAGGCTGAAAAGCTTTTAAATTCACGCATTGCAACGCGTAGAGGCAAATTAGGAGTATGCACGAGGAAAATGAATGAAATTAAAGCTCTGCTGGTTGAAGATGGAAACGTTGAAGAGGTGGATGATAGCATGGCGACGTTTTTATATTTTATCCATGACTTCAAAAGTGTGCATAACGCAGTGCAAGAGCTCTTAGCAGAAGAAGAAAAGGAAAATGATTATGTAGATTGGTTTGAACCTAGAATGATGAATTTCGATTACTTTATTAAAGAAGTTGAAATGTGGAAAAAGGAACAACAAAGTCAAACAGCAGTTGAAGCAAAAGACAGTATTTCAAACATTTCTAGTTTGTCTGTAAGGTCTACATCATCTAAGGCCTCTTCTGCAGCTAAAATGGCTGCCGCTGAAAAGGCCGCTTTAGAAGCACGCGCCAAAGCTCTGCCTGATATACAAGCTTTGCAGATGGAAGAAGCCATTATAAAATCAAAGATCGAAAGGGTAGAACTGCAAACACAAATGGCCGTAGCAAATGCAAAGATCAAAGTGCTGACAAATAATTCTGACTCACAAGGTGATGTTATGAATGACTATTATGATGCAAACATGGAAGATAATGTTGAACCCACTTTTGCTGATACTTCTCCAATAGAGTTTGCACAGGTGACAGCCATACCTAAGACTCCACTCCAGAGAGCAGTCGGTCACGTGCAGAGAAGCTCTCGAGTAGCAGTGGCCGCAAGTTCATCAAGTCCACAGATGGAGGTCAGTAATGGCTCACACAAAGGCTTAAGCTTAATGGCTCAAAAGCAAAAGCAAATGACTGATCTTATGATTATGCAGCAAAATCTTTCTCTATTGCCTAAGAGAGAAGTACCTGTTGTTGATGGTGATCCACTGTCCTATCAGTCTTTCTTTCATGCTTTTAAATATCTGATTGAAGACAAGACTAGCAGCAGTCAGGATAGACTCTACTTTCTTGAACAGTTCACTGCTGGCCAGGCCAGAGATCTTGTTCGTAGGTGTTTGCACATGGAGGCTCGCAGAGGATATACTGAAGCTCAGCAACTTTTAAAGAAACATTTCGGCAATGAAATGAAGATTGCAAATGCTTACATAGAAAAGGCACTGAATTGGACAACCATTAAAGTTGATGATGGAAAATCACTTCACGCCTATGCTCTATACCTTAGGGAATGTTGCAATGTCATGCAAGATCTAGAATACATGGATGAACTGGATGTTGTTTCAAACTTGAAATTGATTGTATCCAAACTCCCATACAAGCTCCGAGAAAGGTGGCAGACAGTAACTTTTGAGTCCTTCCAAAGAACGAACACTCGTATTAGATTTAGAAATCTTGTAGAATTTCTGGAAACTCAGTCTGAGATTTTACTCCATCCAGTCTTCGGAGATATCAAAGATCCTACTCCTGTTAAAGGTACAGTTGTAAAACCCAGAACCACCAGCTTGAGGATCCCTAAGAGGGGCAGCAGCTTTGTTACGACAGTGACACGAGCGGATGAGCAGACCAGCAGAGAGGCATCTAAAGTGCAGCAGCAAGCAGGCACCAATCATGTTGCTGTTTGGACCTCATGTAGTTTTTGCCAAGGTAACCACGCATTAACTGACTGCAAAACATTAAAATCAGAATCCCAAGACAAAAAGGTTGTATATCTCAAAAGGAATGGTCACTGTTTCGGATGCTTAAAAAAGGGTCACATGAGCAAAGATTGCAATAAGAAAATGGTTTGTCAGATATGTCAACGAAAACATCCTACACTGCTCCACATTGACAATGGAAATTCAAATAAGCAGATTTGGCCAAATCCAAACTTCACAGAACCAAAAGGAACGCCAGTCAATAGTGCTCTAGTATCAGCTGATCGTGCAACAGGGGCCAGTAGGGAATGTGCATTAGCAATCGTGCCAGTCCAAATTAAAGTTGCTAAAGGCAGTCAGATCATTAAAACCTATGCCTTTCTTGATCCAGGCAGTTCGGCAACGTTCTGCACTGAGAATCTCATGAAGCAACTAAATGCCAAAGGACGCAGAACTGAAATTCTTCTGAAAACAATGGGGCAAGAGAGACCTGTTAAGAGTTATGAGCTCACAGGACTAGAAGTAGGTAGCATCAATGGAGGTGTATACATAGATCTGCCTAAAGTATACACTCAACCCAAGATCCCTGTGTCAAAAGATAACCTTCTCACTCACCACGATCTTGAAAAATGGCCTTATTTGAAAGAAATCGAACTAAAAAGAATCAACGCTGATATTGAAATCTTGATTGGAATTAATGTTCCAAAAGCTATGGAACCATGGAAAATAGTGAACAGTCAAGGAAATGGACCATATGCGGTCAAGACTTTGCTAGGGTGGGTGGTTAATGGCCCACTCAATTCTTGTCCCGCTATGGATAAAACTGGATTAATGTCAGTGATGGCCAATCGTATCTCTATGGAGAATATTCAAGATCTGCTTATCAGGCAATATAATCATGACTTTCCTGAAAAGGATTATGAGGAGAAAAGAGAGATGTCAGCTGAAGACAAAATATTCATGAACATAGCAACGACTTCATTGAAACTCAAAAATGGGCATTACCACTTACCTCTTCCGTTTCGTGATAAAGATGCAACCTTGCCTAACAACTATGAGGTGACAGCACAACGTACACTTAACCTTGCAAAGAGATTCAAGAAAGATCCTGCTTATGCAAATGAGTATAGTGTGTTCATGGAGGATGTGCTGAGGAAAGGATATGCAGAAAAGGTGCCACAAGAACAACTCCAGAGGAATGATGGTCATGTATGGTATATACCGCATCATGGGGTGTACCACAAGAAGAAGGGAAAACTTCGAGTTGTTTTTGATTGTTCATCTTCATTCAAGAGCAAAGCTCTTAACTCCGAACTTCTCCAAGGTCCTGACCTGACTAACCCACTTCTTGGTGTTTTGCTTAGATTTAGAAAGGAAAGAATTTCAATAATGGCAGACATCGAAGCAATGTATTATCAGGTACGAGTTCAAGATCACCATCGTGACTTTCTTCGATTCCTGTGGTGGCCACAAGGGGATGTTAACCAGCCACTGGAAATCTACAGGATGAATGTTCATCTTTTTGGTGCTGTATCCTCTCCAAGCATTGCCAACTTTGCCTTAAAGCAAACAGGAATTGATAATTCTGAACGATACAGCTCACAAGTCATTGATACAATTAATCATAGTTTTTACGTCGATGATTGTCTCATATCTGTGGCTTCCGTGGAAGAAGCTATCAAGCTCATTAAAGACCTCAGGGAAGCATGCACCCTAGGAGGATTTACTTTGAGTAAATGGGTGAGCAACAGCTTTGAAGTCCTTGAGACCATTCCAGAAAGTTACAGAGCCCCTCTTGTGAAACAGCTGGATATGGACAGAGAAAAACCTCCTCTTGAGAGGGCACTCGGAATCCAGTGGAATATCCAAAAGGATGTATTTACCTTCCGAGTAGCCATTATAAACAGAGCTCCCACAAGACGAACAATCCTTTCTGTGGTCAATTCCATCTATGACCCACTAGGTTTCCTATCCCCGTTTGTTCTCAAAGCTAAGCAAATCCTGCAAAGGCTCTGCCATGAGAAGTATGGATGGGATGAAATAATCTCAAATGAAATGATGAGACCATGGCAAAGATGGCTTGCAGAGTTAGACCAGCTGAGCAGATTTGAAGTGGACAGGTGCATGAAGCCTGAAAGTTTTGGTGTTGTAAAGACTGCCGAATTACATCACTTTTGTGATGCGAGCGAGCTGGGGTATGGGACGGTAAGTTACCTCAAACTTACCAATAGTGTCAAACATGTTCACGTCACCTTTGTACTGGGAAAAGCCAGAGTAGTCCCACTGAAACGGATGACCGTTCCTAGACTTGAGCTTGCAGCCGCAACCCTGGCTGTAAAGGTGGACCGAATGTTGCAAAAGGAACTTCATATGGAACTGGAAGATTCTACTTTTTGGACAGACAGTACTGTAGTACTGAAGTACATCCATAACCAAACAAAACGATTTCATACTTATGTTGCCAACAGAATTGCAGTGATACATAACCTCTCGCAAGTACATCAGTGGAGGCACGTGTGTTCTGGAGACAACCCGGCAGATGACAGCTCACGTGGTCTACAGATTGAATCCCTCCTGAATTCCACCAGATGGCTGAACGGTCCTCACTTCCTGTCAAAGGAGAAATCCGAATGGCCTGAGGTACCAGAAGATCTCAGTTACATCTCATCAAACGATACAGAGGTAAGAAGGGAGATATCTGTGAACTGCTTGAACCTGCAGAACAACGCAACTACCAGAATAATTGAGTTTTATTCTTCATGGAGGAAACTATTGAGAGCTATAGCGTGGTGGCTAAGGCTCAAAGGACTCTTGATGCTTCAAAATCAGAAAGACAAAGGTCTTATTATAGATTCCAAGTGGAAAGTTGAGCAACAAGGATTAACTCCGGAGGATTTGGACGAAGCAGAGAAGTCCATCATTAGCTATGAACAACAGCGCTACTTTGACTCAGAGATTACACTCTTGAGAGAAGACAAACCCATCAAATCAAATAGCTCCATATACAAACTGGATCCAATCATTGATGAGGGCATTTTGAGGATTGGAGGAAGGCTAAGTAAAGCAGCCATGCCGGTGAGTCTGAAAAACCCAATTATCCTACCTAAAAATTCACATATATCCAAACTGATCCTGCGTGATATTCATCAAAAGGTTGGACACTCAGGACGAAATCACATGCTCTCAAGATTGGGTCAGAGGTTCTGGTTACCATCTGCCAATTCCTCTGCGAGAAAGATAATAAAGTCTTGTGTCTTTTGCAGACGAATGCAGGCTAAAAGTGGAGAACAAAAAATGGCTGACCTACCAGTGGAACGTGTCGCTCCTGATCTACCACCTTTCTCACATGTAGGTATTGACTACTTTGGACCCATAGAAGTCAGAAGAGGTCGCTCTCAAGTGAAGAGATGGGGAGTGATATTCACTTGCCTGGCGAGCCGCGCCATTCATCTGGAAGTAGCAAGTACACTTGACACAAACTCTTGTATCAATGCTATTCGACGGTTTTTGTGTCGGAGAGGACCAATACTGACCATCAGGACTGATCGTGGCACCAATTTTGTGTGTGCACAGAAAGAATTAGAGGCCACCTTGAACCAAATAGACCATCAAAAAATTCAAGATGCATTGCTGGGCGATCATGTTAGGTGGATATTTAATCCACCATTTGCAGCCCACTTCGGAGGAGTGTGGGAGAGGTTAATCAAGCTAGTAAAAAAAATTCTGCTTTCTGTCCTAAGACAACAGACATTGGACGATGATATGTTACAAACAGCTCTGTGTGAGGTTGAATGCATTCTCAATGACCGGCCCATCACAACTGTATCAGGTGACACAAATGATCTCGAACCTCTAACACCAAATCACCTTCTGCAGTTGAAATCCAAACCCCTCTTGCCACCTGGACTCTTCAATAAGGATGACTTGTATGCCAGAAAGCGGTGGAAACAGGTGCAATACCTTGCAGACCTCTTCTGGCAACGATGGACCACTGAATATCTGTCATTGATGCAGCAACGACAAAAGTGGGTCAATACCAAGAGAAACTTCAAAGTAAATGACATAGTAGTCATAGTAGACCATACAGCACCAAGGAACTCATGGCCCTTAGGTCGTGTGATGAAGACCCTGCCAGGGTCCAAAGGTCTTGTCCGCAGTGTCTTGGTGAAGACTAAAACTGCTGTTCTACAAAGACCTATCACCAAACTCTGCTTGCTTCTGGAAGCTGAAGAATCAGCTTAAGAGGCTGACAATGCAATGTCAGCATTCTATAGTCTGTTTTATCCGCACGCTTTCACATAAACTGACAAACCTGTACATACTATTGCGTGCTCACACACCACTACATATCTTTACATACATGGACTTTTCAATTTCGCACCACATATACACTAAAAATTCTGCACATACATGGACTTCTCACCTTTCGCACCACATTAACACCCATTGGACTTCTCATCTCCTTCCCTATGGATTGTGCATCATATACATAGACTTTGGGGTGATTCTTTGGGATTGTAAAAAAAAAAGGGAGTAAGAAATGAAAATGTGTTGACATTGATAAATGGAATGCAATATAATTGTTTTGGTTTGGTATATTGAAAATATGGCAAGATTGTATTAGTTATGTGTGTTTTGGCTCCGTTAAAAATATTGTTTGGTAATTGTTCTGCTTTGGGCATTACCAATTAGGGGCCAGGATGTAGGAGCCATATCTGGAATTTTGAAATCAGAAAAGAAAAGATTCATGTTTAATTTATGTATTATATATTTTTTATGTTTAATACCTGGACTAACCTGTCCACGTGATTTGACTTGCTCCTCCCCCTTGACGCGTCACTACGGCACGAAAGTGCAGGTCTTATATAGTAAACTAGAATTGTTTGATAGACAGGTTAGAGTGTGGAGAGCAACAGTTTCTTCAATCGCATGTTTGTTCACACGAATATTGAGTCTTCTTTGAAAGTTTAATTTTGTATTTTTGTTGGAAAGTAAACCGGAGATTGTAATCAATAAATCGCGGCTTTTTGTTGTTATGACTGCATCTCCGTGAGTGCTTTATGGACGTGCGTATCAGGAGAGACTCCTGCACTAACCTCAGAGGGCTAAAGAAGTTTGGTAAAGAAGATTAGCCTGTACAGCAAGGGAAAGTGTTTTCTGGCCATCAATAAATGAGGACATCCAGGCTGTCATAATGGCATGCAGCGTCTGTAACAGCATGAGGCCCCACCAGCAAAAAGAGCCGCTAAAACTGCACACAGTCCCAGGTCACTCGTCGCCACAGACATATTTGAATGGAAGAATCACCATTACTTGGTGGTTGTTGATTCATACTCTGGGTGGTTTGAAATTGACCAACCTGTCTTCACTGACAGTCATCAATAAGCTAATGCGTCACTTCTCAGTCCACGGCATACCACAGAAGTTGTACTCAGACAATGGTACCCAATATACTAGCCAGGCTTTCCATGACTTTGCCCGATCTTGGGATTTCCGGCATGTAACAAGCAGTCCTGAGTATCCTCAGTCCAATGGCCTCAGTGAGAGGGCTGTAAGGAGTGCAAAGAAACTGTTAGAGACCACAGAGAGAGACGGGACAGATTTTTACCTGAATCTGCTTGGCCTACGAAACACACCCCGAGACAACACCCTTGGTTCACCTGCACAGAGGCTGTTGTCCCTTCGCACTCGAACCATTTTGCCCGTCTGCAAGCAATTGCTGAAACCAGCTGCAATAAAACCCGTCCAGCATCAAGGCACAATTAACAAAGAAGCGGCGGGCACAAAAACATTACTATGACAAGACCAGCAAACCACTACGCCCATTGGCACCAAATCAGCTGGTAAGACTCCAAACACAAAAAGGACATGACAAAGTGGGAATCGTAAAGCGAAGGTGTGATGAGCCACGCTCATATGTGGTGGAGTCCGAAGGGAAGGAATACAGGCGTAACCGACGCCACATCCTGCCACTGATGGAGCCACAACCTCCAAAAAGCACCACATACACTGACGAATTGAACACAACAGGATACACAATTGATGCAGACATGGACAAAATACAAGGGATTGGTAAAGCTGAACAAACACCCCCAGAACAATCACACAGACAATCAAGTCCAGAAAAGTCTCCCATCAGTGTACCCCAGCAAGACGTGGTACCACAGGCAAAGAAACCAGTTCAAGCCGCCACTTCTATGTATATCACTAGATCCGGCAGTCTCTAGGCCAAATACAAAATACATGAACTGAACTTGCAGCTCAAGTCTAATGAATCCAAAAGGTTAAAAAAAAAATTATAATAATAATACTGTGTTCTTTAGGATCTGCATAATGTTTCAGTTTCTTGACAATCCATTTAGTTGTGGGACGCCCACAGAGTTCAGTTTGATGTAAACTAGGTCATATTTGCAAATTTATTATAAAACTGTTGTTAGTGCAGAAAAATGTGATTTTAAGTTTCTCATGTTCAGGAGCCACAGCTAAAGAAAGGGGATGTAGACAGTGGTACTGTTGGACTGTTTTGACCCTAAAGTGTTACCGGACTAGGAGTAAATATCGCGAGAAGGCGGTGGGTGAAAAAGACGTATGTGAAGATAAATGGAGACTTGTGCAGAACTGAATGACCCTGTTATGGTGGACGTTAATAAAGATGAATCAAACTTTCATTCTTCTACATTATTGAAACAAACAACAGTGTCCCACAGGGGTCTATCATTGGGCCGGTTCTGTTCTCTCTTTTTATTAATAACCTACCAAATTCATGTCCAAACGTCTTCTCGCAGATGTACGCGGATGACGCAGTAATTTACACTCAAGCAAAAACTATTCAACAAGCAGCTGCTGATCTCACAGCTGCTTTATTCTATGTGCAGAGCTGGCTCACGGATTCATGCCTCATGTTGAACACCAGAAAAACTGTGTGCATGTACTTTTCAAAACGTCACGTCGAAGTAACCAGATCAAATGTCTTTCTGAATGGAATGGAACTTGACCTGGTCTCAGAACTTAAATATCTTGGGGTAGTCCTTGATCCAACATTTTGCTTCATAAGTCATGTAAAAAAAGTAGCACAGGTAGTAAAATTTAATCTTCAAACTTTCAGACGTATTCGAAATAATTTAACTGTGGGTGCTGCTAGAACATATTTTTATTCAATGATTATTTCTCATTTTGACTATTGCTTGACTACCTGGTCTCTTGCATGCCCCACAACACTTCAAACCATAGAAAGTCTCTATAAAAAGGCATTAAAAATATTGGATAAAAAAATCGCTATCCCACCACTACTGTCATGTTTTAAAAAAATTGATTCAAATCAATTTGAAAATGGTCTGTCTGATATATAAGGTTTTAAATTCCCTCGCTCCTCCACCACTGAAGGATTTGATCAAAACTAAAGAAATTTCGCAGAGGACCACGCGAGCCTCCACCAGAGGAGTGAGTATGTTGTATGCTATTTTAAATTTTGTATTTCGTAATGTGTACATGGATGAGTGTTTGTGAAGCTGAATGAATTTTTGAGTCTTATGTGAATATTGTTTATAGGACTTTTTAGGACTTTCTATAACTTATTGATAAACGATGTACTTTATATAGATGTAAATTTTATTTCTATAATGTTTTTGTGATCTTAGCCCGTGGGACTACGGATGGAAATTAGCCTTTGGCTACAATCCGGCATGTATTCCATGTTTGTTCATTAACATGCACTGTCCCAATCAAATAAATAAATAAATAATCATTTTAAAAAAAATACATTGTAGGGCTGTAACGATTTGACCAAAAATAAAAACCTCGTTTAATTGAACATTTTACCTCGATTACGATTAATGAACGATTATTTAGCTTTTTTTTGTTGCTTTTTTTGCCCTCATAAGGTTGAGTAAGTTCACTGATAAGGTTTGTACTTTAAATATTTTCTACTATTAAAGGTGGAATTTTTTTTTCTAATGAAAAAGTGCATTTCTTTGTGAAAGAAACCGTTCACTTCAGCAGTTATTGTCTATGGGGCAGGTTTCTGCTTGATTTACATCAGATAGGCTACAGATATATTAGCACTGTAGGCCTACCTTACATTTATTTGAATGCATTAATGAGGGAGTGATTGTCTGTGTGAATTACTCATACCGTCTCTATTAATTATGAAGCTTTTTAATTATGAAGGTTTGTACTCAGTGGCGCAAAAAGTGGGTATGCGCTATATGCGGCGCATAGGGGCGCCAAAACAATGGTATGAAGAAAAAAAAAGTGGTCTTTTCTATATGTAGCTGCTGTTGTGCGTTTCTAAATAATTTCTGTATTTCCTCAATATTATATAACATTTTAGAGGACTAACAGGCTAGAGTAGGCGCCCTCATAAGATTCCATAATAGAATTTTGGATAATAATGGAAAATCGTGAGTGCGCGCGCCGGCGGCAAGCCAAAGTGTTCATATACGCTTGGACGGCGTCTGATTGCGCACTGTCAAAAGCGTGTGATCTAACAGCAAAACATGCGCCCACTCGCCTTATAAGGTGCGCTTTGGGGTCAAGGAAAACGCGCATTTCCGATGCGGGTTTTTACATCAAAAGCACACGTCCTCGACGCGTGATTTGCTATTCAAAAAACCGACACGGGTTTTCCGTGACCCCAGAGCGCACGTTAAGGCCCGGGTATACTTCGGCCGTCCGCGTTCGTGCACCGCCCGCATGACGTAATTTTCGTCACTCGGAGGGCTCGCGGCCGGCCGCACACCCCGTCCGCGCGCAGCCCAAATTTTGTGACCGCGCGGACGGTCCGCGTGCAACAGCGCATGCGCCAGCAGTACAGAAGAGTCCACTAGGTGGCAATAAACACAGTATTGAGCACAGTGTTCAGCCGTCGAAGAAGAGTGTGCAAAGACCGGTTTAAAAACAACACGCTTGGAAAAAAAAGAGAGAATTTTTGATTCTTCAGTGTTTCTTCCAAACTATGTAGCAATGGTGGATCCACTACAGTTCTTCTCCGATCATGCCCAGCGAATGTCCCGTTGATGACAGGACTCAGTGCTGCCCTCCGATGTCTGGTGGAGCATAGACACTTTTTTACTGCGCATGTGTCGAACGCGATCCTCCGCGCGCATCCGTTGTGTAGTATACTTTGAAAGACGCGCGGACAGGACTGCGCGCGTGACGCGTCCGGGCGCGGTAAGTGAAGTATACCCGGGCCTTTAAGAACGCGCGCTTATATGGTAAATCACGCGTCAAGGACCCGCGCTATGAGTCTGACAAAATGCACGCTTTCAACGTGTAGGCTAAACAGGTAAACCAAACAGGCAGTGCAAACTTGTGTTTGAAATGTCCAAACAGACTAAAGAATGTGCTCTTTGTGTTCTCAAAATTGCATGCTTACTTTTTAGGGCACACCTCTTATAAAGTAAAGTTACATATTGTTGAGCATCTTTTTAAGCCATTACACAATTTACCACGATACACTATGGCTGTTATAAGAATTAAATTAAATCAGTATCAACAAAATCCATCTTACCATTTATCAAAATCCACTTACACTGTAATTACAATTGCCTAAATAATGTCATGAGATTTTTAGATTTATGTTCTAAATATAATATTTTAATTATAGAAATATGAAATTATTCCAGGCCTATGAAACTATAATCTGCCAGTATATTTGGCGGCGTGATGGATTCTAGAATCATTCAACTAATTCGTTCTAATCAATTGTTCAAAAACGGTGAATTATTCGAGAACGAAACTTATACTTTGTTTGAATCTATTTTTGTTGGAAAAATTGAGCAAAACTGTAAAAAATTACAACTTGTTGTTTATTGAGCTATTGTATAAAATTAATATCGCATTTTGCAATCGTGCTGATATAGGCTACTCTGGAAAATAGCACAAAGCTGTGAATAGTGCACAATCTCTTTAAATGTTGAAACTGGCAAGCCTTTAAACGCATTTACTTGACAAACTTTATGAGGACGAAAGTGAAAGCGATCTGGCTTCGGGGCTTGCGCTTTATACTTTTCAGATGTACAATAAATAAACATCATTTAATATTAAAAATCCATCTGGCTTAAACACTAATGTATCTTACAAAATGACACAATACCTGTTGTGAATTTGCTTCTGGCAAACAGGGTGTGGATTGAATCAACCTTATTTTGAAAATATGAACAAGGCTTGTTTTACGGATATTACAAATAAGGAAAACTGAGCAAGAAAACAACAAGAGCTGCTAAAACTCAGAATATCATGCACTTTTCTAACTAATCCTAAACTAACTTTTCTTCACGGAATAGACTGAAAAGCCCTCTTTGTTCTCTTTATACGGGTCATTCTCCTTCTGATGATTGTGAAAGAGCGCCGGTGTCTACTGCTGCTATTATCAGAGGCCACTTTATCTGTTGATAAAGCACGGCTTTAATTATATATAAAATAACGGTGACGTTTTCACGCAATGAAAGCGTTTTATTTCAACAGTAGTGGCCGCGGTGTCGACTTTGCAGTTGACAATGGCTTGAGCGGTTTGACTCTGAACTATTCCTGTCTCGACTAGTGTTAGACCGATATATCGGCCGATTTTTACGTGTATCGGCCGATATAAGGCTGCTGCGTTCGCAATATTTTTTCCCAATATTATTTCCAGACAGGCGTCCACAGGGCAGCTCTCACCGTCTTCAAACTGTCTTGCTCTCCCTCGCGCATATTAATCAAAATCAGTTGAGAATTGACACGATGGTAAAAGGTGGAAAGACTGAAGTTTCACGTGGAGCACTGGGAGATTTTTTCCTGAATTACCGCTGGTGTTGCTCTACAAGAGATTTCACGAGTTCGTGTGCCCATATAATCTTAGTGAAAGTGGTAAACAGATTTGGCTTGCTGTCTGCTATAGAGGGGCTCGGAGAGGATATTCTACCCGAGCTCCGATTGCCCCCCAAAAACATAAATGCAGAATCAGACAGCAAGCGAGAATTCTGGGATTTAAACTGATTACTTAAGGAATTTGCATAATTATTTAAATAGTCTATAAGACCCCAAAAATGGAGAACAGAAGGAATGGGAGACTGCACTGCAGCAGCAGTATTGAGGTAGGCAGGTCACTGCTGTGGCGGTTTTAAAACAGGTGAGGTGCTGCGGTGGAAGCATGGATTGAGTGGGGCACTACAGCAGCAGTATCAAATTGGTGGAGAACTGCAGTAGTAATATCAACTGGCAGAGCAATGCAGCGGCAGAATCAGACGGAGCAGTGCAGCATCAAAATTGGCGGAGCACTGCAGCGGAGGCATCAAAAATGGCAGAGCACTGCGGCAGCAGCATCAAATTGGCGGAGCACTGCAGCGGAGGCATCAAAAATGGCAGAGCACTGCAGCGGAGGCATCAAAAATGGCAGAGCACTGCAGCGGAGGCATCAAAAATGGAAGAGCACTGCAGCGGCAGGATCAAATTTGGCGGAGCACTGCAGTGGCAGCATCAAATTGGCGGAGCACTGCAGCATCAAGCGAAGCATTGCAGCATCAAGCAAAGTACTGCAGCGGCAGTATCAAATAAAGCCAAACACTGCAGCGGCAGTATCAATTGGCGGAGCACTGCAGCGACAGTATCGAATTGGCAGAGCACTGTAGCATCGAGCAAAGTACTGCAGCAGCAGTCTCAAATTGGCGGGCACTGCAGCGGCAGTATCAAATAAAGCCAAACACTGCAGCGGCAGTATCAAGCGGAGCACGGCAGCATCAGGCGGAGCACGGCAGCATCAGGCGGAGCACGGCAGCATCAGGCGGAGCACGGCAGCATCAGGCGGAGCACGGCAGCATCAGGCGGAGCACGGCAGCATCAGGCGGAGCACGGCAGCATCAGGCGGAGCACGGCAGCATCAGGCGGAGCACGGCAGCATCAGGCGGAGCACGGCAGCATCAGGCGGAGCACGGCAGCATCAGGCGGAGCACGGCAGCATCAGGCGGAGCACGGCAGCATCAGGCGGAGCACGGCAGCATCAGGCGGAGCACGGCAGCATCAAGCGGAGCACGGCAGCATCAGGCGGAGCACGGCAGCATCAGGCGGAGCACGGCAGCATCAGGCGGAGCACGGCAGCATCAGGCGGAGCACGGCAGCATCAGGCGGAGCACGGCAGCATCAGGCGGAGCACGGCAGCATCAGGCGGAGCACGGCAGCATCAGGCGGAGCACGGCAGCATCAGGCGGAGCACGGCAGCATCAGGCGGAGCACGGCAGCATCAGGCGGAGCACGGCAGCATCAAGCGGAGCACGGCAGCATCAGGCGGAGCACGGCAGCATCAGGCGGAGCACGGCAGCATCAGGCGGAGCACGGCAGCATCAAGCGGAGCACGGCAGCATCGAGCGGAGCACGGCAGCATCAGGCGGAGCACGGCAGCATCAGGCGGAGCACGGCAGCATCAGGCGGAGCACGGCAGCATCAGGCGGAGCACGGCAGCATCAAGCGGAGCACGGCAGCATCAGGCGGAGCACGGCAGCATCAAGCGGAGCACGGCAGCATCGAGCGGAGCACGGCAGCATCGAGCGGAGCACGGCAGCATCGAGCGGAGCACGGCAGCATCAGGCGGAGCACGGCAGCATCAGGCGGAGCACGGCAGCATCAGGCGGAGCACGGCAGCATCAGGCGGAGCACGGCAGCATCAGGCGGAGCACGGCAGCATCAGACGGAGCACGGCAGCATCAAGCGGAGCACGGCAGCATCAAACGGAGCACGGCAGCATCAGGCGGAGCACGGCAGCATCAGGCGGAGCACGGCAGCATCAGGCGGAGCACGGCAGCATCAGGCGGAGCACGGCAGCATCAGGCGGAGCACGGCAGCATCAGGCGGAGCACGGCAGCATCAAGCGGAGCACGGCAGCATCGAGCGGAGCACGGCAGCATCGAGCGGAGCACGGCAGCATCAGGCGGAGCACGGCAGCATCGAGCGGAGCACGGCAGCATCGAGCGGAGCACGGCAGCATCGAGCGGAGCACGGCAGCATCAAGCGGAGCACGGCAGCATCAAACGGAGCACGGCTGCATCAAGCGGAGCACGGCAGCATCAAACGGAGCACGGCAGTATCAGGGGGAGCACGGCAACATCAAGCGGAGCACGGCAGCATCAGGGGGAGCACGGCAGCATCAAGCGGAGCACGGCAGCATCAAGCGGAGCACGGCAGCATCAAGCGGAGCACGGCTGCATCAAGCGGAGCACGGCAGCATCAAGCGGAGCACGGCAGCATCAAACGGAGCACGGCAGCATCAAGCGGAGCACGGCAGCATCAGGGGGAGCACGGCAGCATCAGGGGGAGCACGGCAGCATCAGGGGGAGCACGGCAGCATCAGGGGGAGCACGGCAGCATCAGGCGGAGCACGGCAGCATCAGGGGGAGCACGGCAGCATCAGGCGGAGCACGGCAGCATCAGGGGGAGCACGGCAGCATCAGGCGGAGCACGGCAACATCAAGCAGAGCACGGCAGCATCAGGGGGAGCACGGCAGCATCAGGCGGAGCACGGCAGCATCAGGCGGAGCACGGCAACATCAAGCAGAGCACGGCAGCATCAGGGGGAGCACGGCAGCATCAGGGGGAGCACGGCAGCATCAGGGGGAGCACGGCAGCATCAAGCGGAGCACGGCAACATCAAGTGAAGTACGGCAACATCAAGCGGAGCACGGCAACATCAAGTGAAGTACGGCAACATCAAGCGGAGCACGGCAACATCAAGTGAAGTACGGCAACATCAAACGGAGCACGGCAGCATCAAGCGGAGCACGGCAGCATCAGGGGGAGCACGGCAGCATCAGGGGGAGCACGGCAGCATCAGGCGGAGCACGGCAGCATCAGGGGGAGCACGGCAGCATCAGGCGGAGCACGGCAGCATCAGGGGGAGCACGGCAGCATCAGGCGGAGCACGGCAACATCAAGCAGAGCACGGCAGCATCAGGGGGAGCACGGCAGCATCAGGCGGAGCACGGCAGCATCAGGCGGAGCACGGCAACATCAAGCAGAGCACGGCAGCATCAGGGGGAGCACGGCAGCATCAGGGGGAGCACGGCAGCATCAGGGGGAGCACGGCAGCATCAAGCGGAGCACGGCAACATCAAGTGAAGTACGGCAACATCAAGCGGAGCACGGCAACATCAAGTGAAGTACGGCAACATCAAGCGGAG
Organism: Gobio occitaniae; assembly: GCA_033150135.1. Lineage (NCBI taxonomy): Eukaryota > Metazoa > Chordata > Actinopteri > Cypriniformes > Gobionidae > Gobio > Gobio occitaniae. The sequence goes on from JARQWZ010004534.1 coordinate 34,935, forward strand.
CACGGCAACATCAAGTGAAGTACGGCAACATCAAGCGGAGCACGGCAGCATCAAACGGAGCACGGCTGCATCAAGCGGAGCACGGCAGCATCAAGCGGAGCACGGCAGCATCAAACGGAGCACGGCAGTATCAGGGGGAGCACGGCAACATCAAGCGGAGCACGGCAGCATCAGGGGGAGCACGGCAGCATCAGGGGGAGCACGGCAGCATCAAGCGGAGCACGGCAGCATCAAGCGGAGCACGGCAGCATCAAGCGGAGCACGGCTGCATCAAGCGGAGCACGGCAGCATCAAGCGGAGCACGGCAGCATCAAACGGAGCACGGCAGCATCAAGCGGAGCACGGCAGCATCAGGGGGAGCACGGCAGCATCAGGGGGAGCACGGCAACATCAAGCAGAGCACGGCAGCATCAGGGGGAGCACGGCAGCATCAGGCGGAGCACGGCAGCATCAGGCGGAGCACGGCAACATCAAGCAGAGCACGGCAGCATCAGGGGGAGCACGGCAGCATCAGGGGGAGCACGGCAGCATCAGGGGGAGCACGGCAGCATCAAGCGGAGCACGGCAACATCAAGTGAAGTACGGCAACATCAAGCGGAGCACGGCAACATCAAGTGAAGTACGGCAACATCAAGCGGAGCACGGCAACATCAAGTGAAGTACGGCAACATCAAACGGAGCACGGCAGCATCAAGCGGAGCACGGCAGCATCAGGGGGAGCACGGCAGCATCAGGGGGAGCACGGCAGCATCAGGCGGAGCACGGCAGCATCAGGGGGAGCACGGCAGCATCAGGCGGAGCACGGCAGCATCAGGGGGAGCACGGCAGCATCAGGCGGAGCACGGCAACATCAAGCAGAGCACGGCAGCATCAGGGGGAGCACGGCAGCATCAGGCGGAGCACGGCAGCATCAGGCGGAGCACGGCAACATCAAGCAGAGCACGGCAGCATCAGGGGGAGCACGGCAGCATCAGGGGGAGCACGGCAGCATCAGGGGGAGCACGGCAGCATCAAGCGGAGCACGGCAACATCAAGTGAAGTACGGCAACATCAAGCAGAGCACGGCAGCATCAGGGGGAGCACGGCAGCATCAGGGGGAGCACGGCAGCATCAGGGGGAGCACGGCAGCATCAAGCGGAGCACGGCAACATCAAGCGGAGCACGGCAACATCAAGTGAAGTACGGCAACATCAAGCGGAGCACGGCAACATCAAGTGAAGTACGGCAACATCAAGCGGAGCACGGCAACATCAAGTGAAGTACGGCAACATCAAGCGGAGCACGGCAGCATCAGGGGGAGCACGGCAGCATCAGGGGGAGCACGGCAGCATCAAGCGAAGTACGGCAGCGGCGATATCAAGTAAAGTGAAACCCTGCTGCGGCAGTATCAATTTGGCGGAGCCCTGCAGCATCAAGAAGCACAACACTGCAGCAGCGGTATCAAATTGGTGTAGAACTGCAGCGGCAGTATCAAGTTAAGCAAAACACTGCAGCAGCTGCATCAAATTTGTGAGGCACTGCGGCAGCAGTATCGAATGAAGCGAGGTTTGCAGGCATCGGTTGGATTGAGTTTTGTGGGGCAGCCATCTTAAAGAGAAGTGAGTTGAGAAGACTGGAGTTGAAACAAATGTAAGTTTGAAAGGCATCTGAGGACCACCAACCCAGAAGTTTAATTTGATGGTCTGGCAGTCCTTTTGGGCTGCGGTGGTGGCTGCTCCTATGTGGAAGGAGTGAGATGAATACAAATGAGCTTGGATACCAGAGTGGAGAAGGAAAGATATTGATATGGCTGTATGGGTGTCGGGAGATTGAGATATGGATGAAATGGACGTTTTTAAAATGATCAGTTTTGCTGCGTTTGATGAGGAAACGGATGGTGTCCTTGTTTAAAACTTGGAGATCGGAGATGGTAGGATGGATGGCCGTAGATTAGAAAATTTGAAAGCCGCTGAGATGGTACTAGGTTGGATCTGGTTGAGATACGAGATGAATGAAGAACTTGAAAGAAGGAAAGTTGGGAAAACTGGTTGTAGGAGGAATGGAATTGTTTAAAAGCTCTCCAAGCTGTCCAGTAGGATTGCAGTGTTCTGGGTGAGATGGCATAAAATATTGAATCCAGAGATGTGTTACAGTTACTGGAATATCAATTCTGAATAGGGAGGAACTGGGTCCGCCTCCGGGGCTAATGCTCTTAATTTCTGCTAAAATCTGGGAAATGTAGAAATCAAGCTCGGGTCTGCTCTGATAGCGGAGGAGAAATGAATGAGAGGGGGGGGGGGGGCAGGACCGTTTGCGGAGGCAGCCTCACGCTTGGGTCTGCACCAATAGCGGAGGAGAGAGGAATGGAAGAGAGGGGGTAGGGGGGAAATAGTGACATTTGCACAGGTAGCCTCAAATTTGTATTTATTCCATGGCTAGATGGATTTAACTGGGGATGAAAGACAGGAGGAACATAAATGTTGGAAGCGTGGGCAGGAGAAGCTGTGATAGACTCACCTGTGGCACGAGGAAAGGTAACAGTCACAGTCGGAGAGACCGCGAAACTATCGCGGGCGACCGCGGAACTAATGTTTGCGGCCGCGATAGACTGCCGGCCAGAATGAGTGGCGGACGAGAAAAACTAGGACGGCGGCGGCGGCGGCGGTTGCGGCTGCCGGCTGAAACTGAGGCGGACCGTATGGATCGTGCAGTTGCTTGCGTTGATGTTTGCGTGGTGCTGGGAGGACGCTGAATGCGGCGTGAGAGTTTTGTTGAGAGTGCACGAGCAGATTGTGAAGTTGCGCTTTTGAATTCCTCTGGGAGAAATGGATACCCGCGTTGGATAACGCTTGCCTGAGCGCGTTGACGGACCATTTCTCAACAGAAGGTACGGAAGGGCTTGCTGCTGAAGAGGATGACAATGATATTGATGATGAAGGCCTCGATGCATCACTACGAGGATCGACCGAGCCCCGTGATGATCTAGATGGAGGAGGAGAGAGGTCTTCTTGAGCGAGGTGTTTTGTGCTGGGCTGTGGTGGAGCGGAGAAACCGCGACCTGGGCGATCAACAGGTGAAAATGAGCAGCGAAGTCAGTCATGCTGCAGGAACTAAAAATGGGAAGAGGTAAGCTGCTGGTTTTATACCTTGGTATTAATTGGAAGATTAGATGGGCGTACTCCTCCCGAAATTACATTTAATAACTTCACTAAGTGAAGTAGCCTGGTTAAAACCAGACCATTCTCAGTAGTAACTGAGTTATGGTCTGGCAAAGCTTCATAGACAAATCATTTCCAAAGGGGCGTCACCAACGGGCGTCGCTCAAATGCCTCTCGGCGCAATTGGATAGACCTAAAACCAATCAGAGCGATGAGGGAGATGACGTATGCAGAGCGACGGAGAAACATCTGAGACTCTGGCCGTTTCTCAATATTCGTTCTTGTCTGTAATTGTGTTCTCAAATAGGAAATGTCCCCGGTTTCCATTTCAGAAATCTGGTCACCTTACCTAAACCACATATTAATATTTAATATATTATTTTTAAAATGTAAAACGAAAAGAGGCAGGGTGTTTTATACTTCGTTTTATTATAAATATATAAGATAATCAATGTAGGCCTAGCTACGCGTTGCCTGAACCACATTCGTGTGGCTATTATGTTTAAGATTTTTATTTTTTATGAAATGAGGCAGTGGTGTTTTATGACATATTTCGTACGCGAACTTCTGACTTGCGTCCGTGACTTGCCAAGTTTGACTCCGGAGAACGAACTCCCGAGGACGGGAGGACACTAGTCCGCCTACTCTGCTGACAGTATCACTCAGTATATATTTGTATATGTAGTGCAGGCAATGCATATTATCTTCAATGCATGTTTATAACAAAACGAAATATAAAAAACCCCAGCCTCTTTTTGTTTACATTAAAAAAAAACATACACATAATATAGGCTAGTATTATCACTGTAATAAATTAAATATGACATAAACACAACCCAGTCTCTTTTTGTTAAATGTCAATGTCAACGGTAAAGTTTAATAGCTTAAAAATATAAAGTAATGAAACTTCACTTTGCCCTCAGACAAAACGATCTGTCTAGGAACAAATTATAGATTAATGAGAGCAAAGATCAGCCATTGGATCTACACAAGACGAGACGAATCATATCTGATGTTTAACCACTACAGAGACATCAGAGCCAGCGGCAGACGGCAGAAGGACTGGCCGAGGAAAGGCGCCTCTCGTGGGCTCAATGATCGTTTGAGCACCGCTGAACCACTGGAGCTCACAACTCCGAAAACGGCAGATCAAATTTTAAAAAAGGCGCTCTCTTTATAAATAAACCACAGAATTGAGCTTTAAACACTACATTCATGCCTGAAAAGGACTTAAAACTATATTTTGTAAAACATTAACACTAGAGGGCTCTCGCTAAGACCCATTTAGCCACCAAAGGGCCAAGCTGGTATATCAGACTTTTGCCGAATCCAGTCGGTAAGACAGCGATAACATCTTTTTTAGATATGAAGGCTTCAAGTGTTGTTCTTTGCTCGGGTTTTAACGAAAAGGAAAAGTTTAAATCGCTTAAAACAGACGCGATAGCTGATTCGAACGAGTGATGCTCCACAAATCTGCTTCAATGTCGCTGCGCTGTCGTCATCGTGTAAAGCCCGCTGTGGAGGAGGGGGCGTGGTTTTGCGAGGTCTGTAGCGGGAGAGAGAGAGCAGGGCCGAGCGGTTGGTAAGTGGGTCAAGTGCAAATGAGTAACACCTGTCTCTGATTGCAGTAATTGGCTGGAGAGACTGCTTATAAGCTGCAGCAGAGAGAGAGATGGGAGAGAGAGACTCACTGGGACTCGTATGCACACAGCCACGCAGAGAGGAACTGCTGATAAAACCGACGAAGTGAAAAGAGAGTTTGATTATTGTTTTATGTTTATGTGCGATGTGCATATAGTTTATTGAGTGACCGAAGGAGAAAATAAAAAGAGCACTTACGAGTCCCAGAAAGCCGACCCTGGTCTTCTTCCTTCCCACACCCACAAGAACCAAAAACTACTACACTGGTGCCGAAACCCGGGAAGGGAGAAGAACGCCGCCGCCATGCAATCCCCGCCAGGAACGCTATTTGCGCAGATTATCAACTCGCTGGCTGGTCTTCACCAAGAGCAACACCAGCAGCTACTGGCCATGAGGGAGGAGCAGGACAAGAAGTTCGAGGTGCTCCTCCAGGGCCAGTATGAAGACCGCCAGCTGTTCCGGAGCTGGATAGACCGGGAGGCTAAGGCCGCCCCCCACGCACCATCTGACTCAGCGGCTTCTCTGAGCCTCGCCAAGATGGGTCCCCAGGACGACCCCGAGGTGTTCCTGGACTTATTTGAGGAGTCCGCCGAGGTCTGGGGGTGGCCCACCGCGGACTGGCCAATGCGGCTACTTCCCTTGCTGTCCGGAGAGGCACAAGTAGCCGCCCACCAACTGCCAGTCCAGAACCTCCTGGTCTATCAGGACCTGAAGCGGGCCATCCTTCAGCGGGTCGGCCGGACCCCAGAACAACACCGTCAGAGGTTCCGGACCCTGGGCCTCGAAGAGTCCGGCCGGCCCTTCGTCTTCGCCCAACAGCTCCGGGACTCCTGCCGCAAATGGCTGATGGCCGATGGGTGTGACGTCGAGGGAATGATCGATCGTGTGGTACTGGAACAGTTCGTCGCCCGGCTACCGAAGACAACTGCCCAGTGGGTCCAGTGCCACCGCCCGACGTCGCTAGACCAGGCCATCCAGCTGGCGGAGGACCAAATGGTGGCGTGCTCCGGGGTCGGCGAACCCCTTCCATCCGCTTCTCTCTCTCTCTCTCTCTCTCCCCCCTGTTGTTTCTTCCCCCTCTCTCCCCAAACCTGTCCCCCTTCCCAGGTCGCGGCGCAGGACGATACCCAGACCGGCGCCGAGGCGGAGGTGGAGGTCGGGGGTTCCGCCCAAGGTCACGGCGGCTCCCAGACCGGCGCCCCAGGGAAGGGGAGCGACAACCGACCCGTTCCCCTCCTCATCTTCTCCAGCACTCTCTCCATGCCAATTCCCCGACCCACTTCCAGCCACTAGGGCGGCGGGGAAGCCTGTGCCGGCTTGCTGGCGCTGTGGGGACCCCGGCTATTTCATCAATCGGTGTCCAGTGATGGAGGTGGGGACACTGATCCGGGTCCCTGACGCGCCACAAGCCGCCCCCGATCAAGCTGGCCTGTACCAGATACCTGTGAGTATCGAGGGGGTTACTTATCAGGCTTTGGTGGATTCGGGTTGTAACCAGACCTCCATCCATCAAAGCCTGATTCAGTCTAAGGTGTTGGATAACCGCCGCATGGTTATGGTGAGGTGTGTGCACGGGGAAGTGGTGAATTATCCGGTGTTGCCCGTGGATATTCAATTTCGGGGACAAAAGCATAGTGTGGAGGTAGCAGTTAACCCGCACCTCCGGCATCCGCTAATTTTGGGGACCAATTGGCCATCATTTAATAAATTGTTGGGGCATTTGTGTGCGGATGCTTCTTGGGGAAAACATATAAAGGGGAAAGAGACGGTTGCTCAGTCGGGAGAGGTGGATTCGGGACCTCCGGGGGCCGGTCCGGGGGAACAGAGCGGTCTGGAGATGCCCATTCTCACAGACCGCGATGACTTTCCCCTGGAACAGTCCCGGGATGAGTCGCTGAAAAACGCGTTTAATCAGGTCCGTTCCATCGACGGCCACCTCCTCCAGCCTGACCAGCCGCTCTCTTATCCCTATTTTTGTATTTTAAAGGATAGGTTGTATCGGGTGACCCAAGACACCCAGTCAAAGCAGGATACAACCCAGTTGTTAGTACCTAAAAGCCACCGGGAAATGCTTTTCCAGGCGGCTCATTTTAATCCTATGGCCGGGCATTTAGGACAAACGGCTACACTCAACCGTCTAATGGCCCGTTTCTTCTGGCCGGGCATTCACGAGAATGTACGCAGATGGTGTGCGTCTTGTCGTGAATGTCAGTTGGTGAATCCACCGGCCACCCCAAAAGCACCATTGTGCCCACTCCCGCTAGTGCAGGTCCCCTTCGAGAGAATTGGTATGGACCTCATCGGGCCATTAGAGCGGTCAGCACACGGGCATCGCTTTGCATTAGTTATGGTAGACTATGCAACGCGATACCCGGAAGCAGTCCCGCTCCGCACTATTTCGGCGAAAAGTGTTGCGAGCGCACTGTTTTCATTCATCTCCCGGGTGGGAATCCCGAAAGAGATTCTCACTGATCAAGGCACGGCGTTCATGTCACGAACGATTCGCGAACTTTACGAGTTGTTGGGCGTTAAATCGGTTCGCACAAGCGTCTATCACCCACAAACAGATGGCTTGGTGGAACGGTTTAATCGCACGTTGAAATCCATGATTCGTAAGTTCGTTCACGAGGACGCTAAAAATTGGGATAAATGGCTAGAACCTCTGATGTTTGCTGTTCGCGAGGTCCCGCAAGCCTCCACAGGGTTTTCCCCCTTCGAGCTTCTCTATGGGCGCCAGCCCCGGGGGGTGCTGGATGTCCTTAGGGAGGCTTGGGAGGAAGGACCTTCAGCGAGTAAAAATGAAATTCAGTATGTCCTGGACCTGAGAACAAAACTCCACACTTTGGGGCGGCTGTCAATGGAGAATTTGTTACAGGCTCAGGACAAACAGAGACAGCTATACAACAGAGGCGCTAGGCTTCGTCAATTCACTCCGGGAGATAAGGTACTTGTATTACTCCCTACGTCGAGCTCGAAATTACTCGCCAAGTGGCAAGGACCCTTTGAGGTCACACGGCGAGTTAGCGATCTCAACTATGAGGTGATTCGATCAGATAGGGACGGGGCACGTCAAATTTACCACCTCAACCTGCTAAAGAAATGGTCTGAGGCAGAGTCAGTGATGCTCGCGACGGTGGTGAGCGGAGAGGAGGATCTCGGGCCGGAGGCGGTTCAAAAACCTCAATCTCTCGCTCTGGCCCCGGGGGGAGACCACCTCTCGCCCTCGCAGCTCACTGACGTAAAACATTTACAAGCGGAGTTCGCTGACGTGTTCTCGCCCCTACCTGGTCGCACCGATCTCATCCAGCACCACGTTGAGACTGAGCCGGGAGTTGTGGTTCGCAGCCGGCCGTACCGCTTGCCTGAACATAAGAAAAAAGTGGTTCAGGAAGAATTAGAGGCTATGCTTGACATGGGTGTGATAGAAGAATCCAACAGTGACTGGGCGAGCCCGATTGTTTTAGTGCCTAAACCTGACGGCTCGGTCCGTTTCTGTGTGGATTATCGTAAGGTGAACGCGGTGTCGAAATTTGATGCTTATCCAATGCCAAGGATTGACGAATTGCTTGATCGGCTAGGGACTGCTCGTTTTTATTCGACGCTGGACTTGACTAAGGGTTATTGGCAGATCCCCTTGTCTCCAATGACTAAAGAAAAGACCGCTTTCACCACGCCGTTTGGATTACACCAATTCGTCACCCTTCCTTTCGGCCTGTTCGGGGCTCCCGCAACCTTCCAGCGTCTGATGGACAGAATTCTCCGGCCGCATGCTGCATATGCCGCTGCCTATCTGGATGATATCATCATCTACAGTGCAGACTGGCAGCGTCATATGCAGCACTTGCGAGCTGTCCTGAAGTCGCTGAGAAGGGCGGGGCTTACCGCCAACCCGAAGAAGTGTGCAATTGGGCGGGTGGAAGTAAAGTATCTGGGCTTCCACTTGGGTCATGGGCAGGTGCGTCCCCAAATTGACAAGACCGCAGCTGTTGCGGCCTGTCCGAGACCCAAGACCAAAAAGGAGGTTAGACAGTTCCTGGGGCTAGCGGGATATTACAGGAGGTTTGTACCTAATTATTCGGACCTCGCTAGCCCGCTGACTGATCTAACTAAAAAAGAGGTACCAGATACGGTTCAGTGGACGGAGCGGTGCCAGCAGGCTTTTACTCAGATAAAGGCTGCTCTGTGTGGTGGGACCGCTCTTGCAGGCTCCTAACTTTTCTCTCCCTTTTCTTCTACATACTGACGCCTCGGACAGAGGGTTGGGCGCGGTCCTGTCCCAGGAGGTGGAGGGTGAGGAGCGGCCGGTGCTGTACATCAGTCGCAAGCTCTCTAAGAGAGAGACGATGTACAGCACCATTGAGAAGGAGTGTTTGGCCATCAGGTGGGCCGTTCTCACCCTTCGCTATTACCTCCTGGGGCGGGAGTTCACCCTCTGTTCGGACCACGCCCCCTTGCAGTGGCTCCACCGCATGAAGGATATCAACGCGCGGATCACCCGTTGGTATCTAGCTTTACAGCCATTTAAGTTCAAGGTGGTCCACAGGCCGGGTGCTCAGATGGCTGTGGCTGACTTCCTCTCCGGGGGGGGAGGCTGCAGGCCGGATGGCTCCCCGGCCTGAGTCGGGCGGTGGGGGTATGTGGAGGAGGGGGCGTGGTTTTGCGAGGTCTGTAGCGGGAGAGAGAGAGCAGGGCCGAGCGGTTGGTAAGTGGGTCAAGTGCAAATGAGTAACACCTGTCTCTGATTGCAGTAATTGGCTGGAGAGACTGCTTATAAGCTGCAGCAGAGAGAGAGATGGGAGAGAGAGACTCACTGGGACTCGTATGCACACAGCCACGCAGAGAGGAACTGCTGATAAAACCGACGAAGTGAAAAGAGAGTTTGATTATTGTTTTATGTTTTTGTGCGATGTGCATATAGTTTATTGAGTGACCGAAGGAGAAAATAAAAAGAGCACTTACGAGTCCCAGAAAGCCGACCCTGGTCTTCTTCCTTCCCACACCCACAAGAACCAAAAACTACTACACCCGCCCCAACGTTTCTGATTGGTGCCGCGATTTCTAGGGTTTAGAAATGGGCTTGAATGGACTCTTTGCCAGATTACTTGCAGAGCAAATCTAAATTTGCCGGAAGTTGTCTGGGTTTTCCCAGGCTACGTCACACCCGTTTCACCCATAGACCGCGGTTTAACCTTTTAAACAATCTGTGAAGTGTACTCCGTCGCACACGTTTTTTGCACATGGTCTGCTGACAGAAGGCATGACAAGCAGTTGATTGCAGCACGAACGTAACAGTTGCTCAGTCAGTGTTGATGCACTTTGGCAGTTGTAGTTTTTATTCCAATTTTATTCCGATTGTATTATACATCTATTCATGAGAATCGATTGGGTCACTCCTAAACTCCTAAATGCGCCTAAATATTTTTTTGCAGTCGCACGCGGTAATTTTCAGGTGCAAATGCGCCCAAAATGGTCGCTATGTAGAGCCCTGTAGGGTACAATTATACCATTGTTTTCCTCACTTAGAGCAAATTTGTCCTACAGAACCGCTGTCCTGCAGAGTTTGGCTCCAACCCTGAAAGACGTCTATAGAAGCTCTTATTGAGAACTAACAGAGGTTTAGATGTTGATAATTTATTGAAAATGTTTGGTCACCATTATGTCAATTTTTAATGTTGAGTGTCAATCCACAGTGTACGAGCCTCTGCTAGACTGCATGTAGTCTCAAATTATTACACAACCTCACCTTGTTTTTGTGTGATTTGATAAGGCAGACTCTCGCTAATGTGGTGTGTATGTGGAACTTTGAATATTAATCATATTTTCAAATCAGACAATTTTTCGGTCTGTTCCTGCTCCATAAAGCCATTAGAGAAACTCAACAATTGAGACATTTGATAAGAAATGAACAACAAATGAGCTGAAGACAGTCAGAGGAGAGAGCAGAGCCGAACACTCACAGGATCTCATGACAAGATGAGACTGATGCTTTAAGACAATTTAACACATGTTTATTTCTGTTGAAAACTACATCATTGATCTAGAGGAAGTATATGCCCACTGGAGCTCAAAGTGACAAAGTTCAGAGCGTGAATTAATGAGCTAAAAGGAGCTATAGATGATCACATGTATTGACACTTAAAGATGTGCAGTTATTTTAGATGTTGGTGGTTTCACATCATTTTTCTACAGAGCACCGTCACATCAGCGCGTCTCATTTTATTACTGAAGCCGTTTTGAAGAGTTTGTCTTCTCATATTTGTGGACTGAAACCGCTGAAGATGTTTTGGACTGTTTTGTTGTGTTTGTGTTTTTGGCGTCTGGATGGTGAGTTTTAAATGTGTTTTTATGGCTTCAGCTGCTTCTGTTCTGGTCTCATGTAATAAATGACTGGTTAAATTAGTCAGAGAGGATTAACATTCACTGTCAGGACAGCACTGATAGAGAGCATTCAAATAAAGATAAGATAAATTAAGAAAAATCATGCTGGCAAGTTTGAATTTCTGCATTATTATCCAAAAAATATGTGCATCAGTTTTAAACAAAGTTAATTTTTGCTATCGTCCCCACACAGTTGTGATAGTCTATTATGTGGGACATGTTGCTGTAGAGCTGCATGATTATCATTCAAATATTGTGATATCGATTTAAACACTACGCCATCTTATTCCTAAATAACAATGATTCTATAAGGATTCTCTCTATTAAACCTTTGACAAAAACCTTTGCTGTTCTTTGCCTAAAACACCTTCACAAACACTCTTTTCAACCACACAGGATCATAATTTCTGTTTTAAAATCATTCAGATTATCACAGAACTACTGAGATAAAAGTTTATAGTTCAAATATAAACACAGTATATCGATCAAAATAGAGTAACTTGATGCTTCAAATAAAAATTGCATCAATTATATCGTTACACCACTAGGAGGTGACATGAATGTTAAAAAATATATATATATTGAATCATTCATTCAAGAGATTCATTCAAAAACACTGATTCATCCAGTAATGAAACAAGTGAAGTCTATATGAGTCAATGAATCATTCATTCAAGAGAGTCGTTCAAAAACGCTGATTCATCCAGTAATGAAACAAGTGAAGTCTATATGAGTCAATGAATCATTCATTCAAGAGAGTCGTTCAAAAACGCTGATTCATCCAGTAATGAAACAAGTGAAGTCTATATGAGTCAATGAATCATTCATTCAAGAGTTGTTCAAAAATGCTGATTCATTCAGTAATGAAACAAGTGAAGTCTATATGAGTCAATGAATCATTCATTCAAGAGAGTTGTTCAAAAATGCTGATTCATTCAGTAATGAAACAAGTGAAGTCTTTATGAGTGAGTCATTGAATCATTCACTCAAGTGATTCATTCAAAAACACTGATTCATCCAGTAATGAAACAAGTGAAGTCTATATGAGTCAATGAATCATTCATTCAAGAGTTGTTCAAAAATGCTGATTCATTCAGTAATGAAACAAGTGAAGTCTATATGAGTCAATGAATCATTCATTCAAGAGAGTTGTTCAAAAATGCTGATTCATTCAGTAATGAAACAAGTGAAGTCTTTATGAGTGAGTCATTGAATCATTCACTCAAGTGATTCATTCAAAAACAATGATTCATCCAGTAATGAAACAAGTGAAGTCGCTATGAGTCATTGAATCATTCACTCAAGAGATTCGTTCAAAAATGCTGATTCATCCAGTAATGAAACAAGTAAGGCCCTGTCCCAAATGGCACACTTCATGTGCACTTTCGATCTTGTGGACTTACAATGGCCGCTGCGTGCATGTGTCCGTTAAGTCCACGAGACCACAGGGTGTCCCAATTTTCATTTTAGGTCTCAGAAGGCCCGCGAGCGCCGGTTTGAGGTCGATATGCGCCCTCGATGCGCACTTCTGCCGAGCCCGCACTGGTGCAAGATACGCAGCAGACTTCTTCCCGTCAGTCAAAGCGGCATTATGCCGTGAAAGTGCGGACTCAGAGGAGGACTGTGAGGGTTTAGGGTGCCATTTGGGACAGGGCCTAAAGTCTTTATGAGTGAGTCATTTAATCATTCATTAATTGATTCGTTCAAAAACACTGATTCATCCAGTAATGAAACAAGTCTTTATGAGTGAGTGAGAGCTCAGGAGGCTCACACAGGGCACTGGAAGGGGGCAGAGGCCATGGTGCTTTGGTAGAGATTCCTATTCGTCAGTACTCCGATGTGGCGTTGAGAGTGACCGACTGAATGGGAACGTCTCGGATAGGTATGTAACCCTCATTCCCTGAAGGAAGGAACGGAGACGCCACGTCCCGTCGTCATGTCCTCTGTACCCTGCTGGGGTGCCAGTCTACCTACTCGACTCCTCAGCAAAAAGATAATTTGATGCAAACACCGGTCATTTATACCCGCGCTGCATGGCATGAGCACCTGGTGCAATCATTGCATGCCAATGTGCATTGGCTCATTAGTTACACTCGAAGCAGACCGGCTCTCATGAGCGAGATTCCTATTCGTCGGTACTCCGACGTGGCATCTCCGTTACATACGTAACCGAGACGTTCTTTCCACTCATTTCTGCATTTCTTTCTCAAAAGGAAGTTTTATCAAGTGGCATTAACAGTGTATTAAACGAGCTCTGTACCTGTGAGGTCCAACAGTGGTTTGGTTTTGTCCAGAAAACACTCATCATCAGGGGATGATCATCCAGGGCTGTGAGAGCTTGCATGAGTTTATTGTTGGTCTCAAAATTAGCCATTTCTCCACTCACAGCATCAACCGTGCTGAAATAAAGATGATGAAGTTCAGTCTCTGTGTTCATTTTGTCCTACGGTTTCCTCAACACAGTAATGCTCCAAGTTCTCACTCGATGTTCCCTGTCTTTTGTTTGGATTGTTTTTGGTTGGGACTAAATCGCAGCTATTTCTCTTTGTGCAATTAACATGTTGAAATTATCAACAGAGCATTCAACAGCTCAAGCACAGACAGAGTGCCTTCAGAAGGATGGCAGATTATTCTGTAACTGCTATTCTAAAAATTGTTTAATCATGTAGGATATGCTGTGACTGGTATCATGTGCGTTTCTATGCTAGGCTTCCATTAAAAAGAGGTGCAATACTCCAATATACACTAAATACAATCTTGGGATGCTTTTTGAAAAGAGTGTTTATGTATATGTGGTTTGCTACAAAGAAATGCACAAAATACAATAGTCTTTATATCGGTGAGTTTGGGTTTATTAGTAGGCCTACTAACAATACCAGTACCCAGTAATGTATAAATGTAGTATGTTAAAAAAGTATGGCTTATTTCTGCATTGACGGCAAAATCCTCTCATGAACCGCTGACGCTCACCCGCTCAAGCTCTGTACTGCAGGATACTTTTTGTAGCCACTAAAAAGACGTATTTAGTTTCATATTTATGTTTGAATATTATGTAGAGATGCTCCGATCAGCATTTTTGGGGCCGATCACCGATTACCGATCACCAAGATCATGATCTGCCGATTGCCGATAACTGCCGATCACAGAATGGCAGGGGAATGGCAATATTTTATCTATAATCTTGCAGAGTTTGCACCATTTGTAGAAATTAAACTAACTCTAAATTAACTGAGTCAAGATCTTGAAGAACCACCAAGTGTTTATTTTAGAAAATGAGATAACTTAAGGCTACTGTAGGCCATCTTTCCCAAATAAATATAATAAATGTATATAATTATCTCACCTAAATATTTGATCATGCAGTGCATTTTTGTTTTAAAAAACAATTTTTCAGGTGGGTCTAACATTAGTATTGAGGTAAGAAATACTAAAGACATTTAATAAGAAATCAAATGTAAATTAATATTGGTCTTCCCTGAATAAATTAAATTAGATTAATCCTTATACTTAAGGTTGCAAAAGTTAGTCATTCAAGAGCAGTGAGTGTCATAAAGGTTCATCAAACAACACAAGACAAAGAGAAACTCCGAGACAGCAGCAGTTTATTCGACAGCTGTCACTTTAAGAGCGAACACGGATACGGTTACAGTTGCACAAACGTTCACCCGCGAGTCACGACGGGGTTTACGTGCACACTCGTCAAGAGCTTTTTGTGAGATGGCCTGTGTGTGTGTGTGTGTGTGTGTGTCTCTCCAGACCGTGCGCGCGAGTGCTGAGCGGTTTGAACACTGGCAAGACTTAAAAATAAATGCAAATTATAAACTTTAGTCACGATGCGACACTGCCTCGATTGTGCAAGCGGCAAATCCTGTGTCAACTGTGCAGCTCGATTTTATTGCAGATGTGATGATGTGAAGCCATTTGAGCATTTTGAGGGAAAGAGAGAGAGAGCGCGCACGCGGTGATTCACGCGCGCTGTTTGTGAACTTACGTCCCACAGAACGTTTTCAAATGACTGCGTAAGTTATTTAATATAGAAATATGAATTGTACCTCACCTTCAGCATTATAATTATTTTACCCGCGTCGGAAAGAGAATGAGACGGTGTCGCTGCATATCATGCCCTCGCTCTCACGGCAGGTGCGGGTTTATGTGTCGTCGGCTGAGATCGGTTCATGAGATCGGCCTTTTTAGAGACCGCCGATTAATCATCCCAAAGCGATTATCGACCGATCGAGATCGGTTGCCGATCAATCGGAGCACCCCTAATATTATGTTTTTTTTATTTTTATTTAATGATTATGAAAAGTGAACACCATGAGTAAGATCATAGGATACATCATGTTGGAAGACCTGAAGTGGGTCAGAAATTATTTTGACCACTTCATTAGGCTAAGTTTTGTAGAAAGCTTTTCTTTAAAACTCTGTTACCCGTCTCTTAAGACAAAACTGCAGGAAAGCAGAACGTAAATGGAAACAAGACAGGCTGCATATCTCTCTTCAAATGTTCAGAGACTCTCTTACATCTTACCAGACTGCAGCCAAGTCTGCAAAAGCTGCATACTTCTCCAACCTAATTGAAACTAATCGCTCTAAACCGAAGGTTTCGTTTTCAATTATTCAATCAGTTACCAATCCTTCTGTGAACACCCTGCCTGTGGCTTCTGGTGCTCTCTGTGAAAACTTCTTGAGATACTTTAGTGACAAAATTACGAACTTAAGACTTGATGTCTGTCCCACCTTAACGTTAGCCAATTCTCCAATCATGTCACCCGCCTCTGCATTTTTGGACGCTTTTGAACCCATCAATCTCCAGGAATTGAAGGAGGTGATTGACAATCTCATTTTGTGATTGACAATCTCAAAACCCTCATTTTGTCCTAGTGATATTATTCACCCCAAATTTTTTTAATTAATTATTGATTCGATTGGGCTTGGTCTGTTATCTCTTGTTAATAAGTGTCTCCAAACGGGCTCTGTTCCTGCTGACCTTAAAATCGCTACAGTCACTCCTCTGCTCAAGAAGCCTTCTCTGGACCCCACTGTCCTAAAAAAAAATTGTCCCATTTCTGTTTTGCCTTTTATTTCAAAAGTTTTAGAGAAAATTGTGCTGAATCAACTTCAACACTTTATGACAAGCAATTCTATTTATGAGGTTTTTCAGTCTGGCTTTAAGTCCGCTCACAGCACTGAGTCCGCCCTTCTGAGAGTTGTAAATGACATCTACATCTCCACTGACTCTGGGGACTCTGTGGTTCTTATTCTCTTAGATTTATCGGCTGCTTTTGATACCATAGGCCACTCCTTACTATTATCTAGACTAGAGTCTTGGGTAGGTCTAAAAGCAAACGCTCTGAAATGGTTTCATTCATACCTATCTGACAGAAACTTTTTTGTGAAACTGGGTAACTTTTCCTCTTCCGCCGCTCCTCAGACCTGTGGCCTTCCTCAAGGCTCTATTTTATCTCCCTCTCTATTCTCTCTGTACATGCTGCCTCTGGGCTCTATTCTAAGAAAGCATGGGGTGTCCTTTCATTTCTACGCAGATGACACTCAAATCTATCTTCCAGTCAAGAAAAACAACTCCACTGTGATCACCTCTCTTCTCCAATGTTTAGAGGAGGTTAAATTATGGCTAGCCCAGAACTTCCTCTTCTTAAACGAGGACAAGAGTGAGGTGATTGTATTCAGTCCTAATGAAAACTCTCAGTGTATAAGCCCTGAGCTAGAAAGTTTATCCGCTTTTTGATCGACACGGGTGACGAACTTGGGGATTATTTTTGACCAGCTTTTAAAATTTGACAAACATATCTCCTCTGTTGTTGGATCCAGTTTTTTACATTTACATTTACATTTATGCATTTAGCAGACGCTTTTATCCAAAGCGACTTACAACTTGGGGGTACAATAAGCGAGTGGTCGTGAAAAGTCGAGTGAGAGCAACAAGTGCCTGAAATACTGAGTCCGTGTACATTTCTCAGTGTAGCACAGGCTAGAGTAGGGCGGGAAAGAGGAGGAAAAGAGGAAAGGAAAGATTTTTTTTTTTAGAGGTTAAGTGCTCATGGAAGAGATGAGTTTTTAGTTGACTTTTGAATGTTGTCAATGAATCCGCATTTCGGATGGCGGTGGGAAGATCGTTCCACCAGCTGGGAACGTTGAATGAAAATGTTCTGGAAAGGGATTTTTTGCCTCTCTGTGAAGGTACCACAAGCCTTCGCTCCTTAGCTGAACGAAGGCTTCTGGTGGGGGTGTGGAGTCGTAGAATCGAGTCAAAGTATGCAGGAGCTGAGTGCGTGGTGGCTCTGTAGGCCTAAACTTGATGCGAGCAGCGAGTGGTAGCCAGTGCAGAGAGATGAAGAGTGGTGTGACGTGGGTCCTTTTGGTCAAGTCTAGAAATAACCAGGGCCTGGACAAGAAGCTGTGTTGCGTGTTCTGTTAGGAACGGTCTGATCTTCCTGATGTTGTAGAGCGCAAACCTGCATGAGCGAGCTGTCTTAGCAATGTGTTCTCTGAAGGACAACTGGTCATCAAATGTAACTCCAAGATTTCTGACTGATTTTGAAGGGGAGATCAGGGATGCACCTAGCTGGATGGTGAAGTCATGTTGCATAGTGGGACTGGCGGGAAAGATGAGGAACTCAGTCTTTGCCAGGTTGAGCTGTAGGGGATTTTTACTCATTTACTGTAGGTGATTTTATCAGTTTTTATCTTCGTCGTTTTATTTACGTTCGTAAAACTTTCTCTCCCCAAAAACTCTCGAAATGGCTGTTCATGCATTTGTTACGTTGTGTCTAGATTACTGTAATTCTTTATATTGCGGTATATCTAAATCTCAGATTGCGCGACTTCAGCTTGTCCAAAATGTTGCTGCCAGACTGCTTTTAAAGTGTCGTAAACATGATCACATCACTCCTATTCTTAGATCCCTTCACTGGTTGCCGATTTGTCAGAGAATAGACTTTAAAAATCTCCTCTTCATTTATAAATCCCTACATAACAAAGCTCTTGTCTTTTTATCTGAACTCCTTCACTCCTATTCTCCACCCAGAAGCCTCCGTTCTTGTGATCAGGCTTTGTTGGTCGTTCCACACGCTAGACTAAAGCGTAGAGGTGAGCGTGCGGTGGCAGGGCCACGACTTTAGAATACGCCTTTAGAGATTAGGCTGGCCCCTTCCTTGTCTATTTTTAAGTCCCTGCTAAAAACTTTTTTATTTTCCTTAGTGTACTGATTAAACTTTTAAATAGGTGGTTTTATTTTTTTTTTTCTGGTTTATTTCTATGTATGTGTGATATTCTTGCTCTTCTGTAAAGCACTTTGGTCAGCCTGTGGGCTGTTGGAAATGTGCTATACAAATAAAATTGAACTTGAACTTTAAAGTGAATTTCGTTTGGTATAAATTGTATCTTAAATTTAATCAATGTTACTCCAACCAATTGCCTGGATTTAATAATTAATGAGCAAATATGGCAGACAATTCAGTGTATAGACTACTTGCCTCACAGACATGAGAAATATGTCAATAGAAAGCTTGAAATGTCTTTTGATCGAAACCATCAAAAACGAAAATAAATAGGCCACTCTGTGCATTTCTGCAGCTGACACTGACAGGGTTCGCCGTTCCGGGGAACTCGACTGGAGCAGAATAAGCGCACGCATCCGTCTACCATAGGGGAGGGAATGGCGCAGCAAGCCGACACTAGAACGGGTACTTCGGTGTTACTGACTATGGGAAGTGAGCACACAGGAAGACACCGGCTCTACACGGAGGCTATAGAATCTAGCGAACGTGTTAGGTGTCGCCCAGCCCGCAGCTCTACAAATATCTGTCAGCGAGGCGCCACGAGCCAGCGCCCAGGAAGAGGCAACACCCCTAGTGGAGTGGGCTCTTAACTGATAAGCCAAGACGATGGCATCCACTATCCAGTGGGCCATCCTCTGCTTGGAGACAGCCTTTCCCTTCTGCTGTCCTCCGTAACAGACGAAGAGCTGCTCTGAGGTCCTGAAGCTTTGCGTTCTGTCCACGTAAGTCCGGAGAGCACGGACGGGACAGAGAAAAGCTAGGGCTGGGTCTGCCTCCTCCGAAGGCAGCGCTTGCAGGCTCACCACTTGGTCCCGGAAGGGAGTAGTGGGAACCTTGGGCACATATCCAGGCCGGGGTCTCATGATCACATGAGAGTTACCGGGCCCGAATTCCAGGCACGATTCGTCGACCGAAAATGCCTGCAGGTCCCCTACCCTCTTGATGGAGGCCAACGCAGTCAGGAGTATTGTCTTTAACGACAGAACTTTCAACTCAGCTGACTGCAGAGGCTCAAAAGGTTCTCTCTGTAGTGCAGTTAGCACCAGAGTTAAGTCCCAAGAGGGTATGGAGGGAGGACGAGGTGGATTTAGTCTCCTCGCTCCCCTAAGGAACCTGACGATCAGATCGTGCTTACCTAGAGATTTTGCATCTACGAGCTCATGATTAGCGGCGATAGCGGCGACATAGACCTTGAGGGTGGAGGGAGACAGCCTTCGCTCCAACCCATCCTGTAGAAAGGTAAGCACAGATGCGACCGAACATCGGCGAGAAGAGCACCAGTCGACGAACAGGTTCCACTTCAACGCATAGAGGCGCCTCGTAGAGGGGGCTCTAGCGGAAGTGATGGTGTCAACTACCGCTTGCGGTAGGTCACCTAGAACCTCCGCGTCCCGTCCAGGGACCAAACATGGAGTTTCCAGAGGTCCGGACGCGGGTGCCATAGGGTGCCCCGTCTCTGAGTCAGGAGGTCCTGTCTCAGAGGAATGGGCCAGGGAGGTGCTGTCGCAAGGAGCACTAGTTCCGAGAAACCAGGTCCGGTTGGGCCAATACGGAGCAACCAACAGGACCTGCTCCTTGTCCTCCCTGACTTTGCACAAAGTCTGCGCAAGAAGGCTCACTGGGGGAAACGCATACTTGCGTTCTTCCCGGGGCCAGCTGTGGGCCAGGGCATCCGATCCGAGGGTCCCCTCGGTCAAGGAATAAAACCACTGACAGTGGGTCGTCTCTGGGGAGGCAAACAGGTCTACCTGTGTGGCCCCGAAACGACTCCAGATTAGCTGGACCGTCTGGGGATGGAGTCGCCATTCTCCCGGAAGTACCTGCTGACGTGACAGCTCGTCGGCCGCACGATTGAGCAGGCCCGGAATGTGAACGGCACGAAGCGACCTCAGATGCTTCTGACTCCATAAGAGGAGATGGCGGGCGAGTTGTGACATGCGACGGGAGCGTAGACCACCCTGTTTGTTGATGTACGCTACGGCCGCAGTGTTGTCCGTCCGGACCAGAACGTGCTTGCCTCTGAGCGGCACTTTGAAGTGGCTGAGTGCAAGACGAACTGCTAACAACTCGAGGCAATTGATATGCCATTGCAGTTGAGGCCCCGTCCACAGACCCGAAACTGCAAGCCCGTTGTACGTGGCACCCCAACCCGTGGATGAGGCATCCGTGGAGACAACGGAGTGCCTGGACACTTGTTCTAGGGGAACTCCCGCCCGGAGAAACATAGGGTCCGACCACGGGCCGAAGGTTTGGCGGCACCTCGGAGTCACTTGGACGCGGAGGGAACCGCTGTGCCACGCCCATCTCGGGACTCGATCGTGTAGCCAGGGTTGAAGCGGTCTCATATGAAGCAATCCGAGCGGCGTTACTGCGGCTGGGGATGCCATATGACCCAGGAGCCTCTGAAAATGTTTCAGTGGAACCGCCGTCCTGCCTTTGAACGAATTCAGGCAGTTCAACACCGACTGGACGCGCTCCTCGGTGAGGCGCGCAGTCATGGCGACCGAGTCTATCTCCATACCGAGAAAAGAGATCCTCTGCATGGGGCAGAGTTTGCTCTTCTCCCAGTTGACCCGAAGTCCCAACTGGCTGAGGTGACTGAGCACCTTGTCCCTGTGTTCGCACAACTGCTCTCGCGACTGGGCAAGAATCAGCCAGTCGTCGAGGTAGTTGAGGATGCGAACGCCCTGCTCTCTCATGGGAGCAATGGCCGCCTCCGCATCCTTCGTAAAGACGCGGGGCGACAGGGACAGGCCGAAGGGTAAGACGCGGTACTGATACGCCCGTCCCTCGAACGCGAAGCGCAGAAAGGGCCGGTGTCGAGGGAGAATCGAGACATGAAAGTACGCGTCCTTCAGGTCGATCGCTGCAAACCAATCTCGGGGACGGATGCACCTGAAGATGCGCTTCTGCGTTAACATCGTGAACGGCAGCCTGTGAAGGGACCGGTTCAGGAATCGCAGGTCCAAGATCGGTCGTAACCCGCCGCCTTTCTTGGGTACAATGAAGTACGGGCTGTAGAACCCGGACCTCATATCGGCTTGAGGGACCGGCTCTATCGCGTCCTTCGCCAGTAGGACAGCGATTTCCGCCCTGAGCACGGGGGCGTTCGCCTCCACTACAGTCGTGAAGTGAACGCCCCTGAACTTGGGGGGACGCCGGGCGAACTGAATCGCATAGCCGAGTCTGATGGTACGGATGAGCCACCGAGACGGGCTGGGAAGCGCTAGCCAGGCTCCCAGACTCCGAGCAAGGGGGACCATCGGCACCACAGACGTACCCGCAGCGGGGCAGCGAGGCGGAACGCAGGGATCCGGCTCGGGACGGCATGGGAGCGGCCCGAAGCGGGATCTGAGTGTGCTGTGCAACACTTACCTGCATCCGCGGAGGGGACGTGCGAGTGTGGGGAGGCCGCTTGTGTGCGTCCCGACAGCCGGCGTCCCCTGCTGGCGAAGGGAGAGGTACCTGAGGGTGGCAAGGCATGGGAGCGTCGACCACCGCCAAGCGCGCTCTCTTGGCACCCAGAGATATTGGAAACTGCTCTTTTATTGATGTTTTGGGTGCCGCTGGCACTGGGACCAGCGGCGGAACAGACAAACAAAAGATTTTCCCCCGGCCCTCCTCCGGGGGAAGGAGTGGTGCTGCAGCCATCTCCCTCAGAGCAGTTTCCTCCATCTCTGGGCGGCCCGTCTCAGGGTCGCTTGCGACGACGCTTGCCACCTGGCTTGGCAGCGGCCTGAGCGGGCCGGACATCCTTCCCACGGCCGGCCCCACGCCGTCGGCTGGTGGAAGGCTGCTGCGGTGCCTTGGTGGGGGCGGAGGCGGCGGCGGGTGGACGTCCTCGGCGACGAGTAGTCGGAGGCGCTGCCGCCGGCGGCGGGGTGGAGGCAGCAGCGGGCCGCCGGGGCAGGATGTGCTTGATCGCCTCCGTCTGCTTCTGGGCGGCCGAGAACTGTTGGGCGAAGCTCTCGACCGCGTCGCCGAATAACCCAGCTGACGAGATGGGGGAGTCCAGGAACCGATATTTATCGGTCTCCCTCATGTCAGCCAGGTTAAGCCAGAGATGACGCTCCTGGACCACAAGCGTGGACATCGCCTGACCGATGGAACGGGCGGTGACTTTCGTCGCCCGGAGGGCGAGGTCCGTCGCCGTCCGGAGCTCCCGGAGGAGCTCTGGGTCAGGCCTACCCTCGTGCATGTCAAGGAGCGCCTGGGCCTGGTGGACCTGGAGCAGCGCCATGCCATGCAAGGCGGACGCAGCCTGCCCGCAGGCCTTGTAAGCCTTCCCAGTCAGACTGGAAGAGAACTTACAGGCCCGGGACGGGAGACGTGGGTCACCGCGCCAGTTAGAGGCGGTCGCCGGACACAGTTGCATCGCGACGGCGCGCTCCACTAGCGGGATCCCCACGTAACCCTTGGCTGGCCCGCCGTCGAGGGTAGTGAGGGGCGAGGAGTCACTCGGCCGGTTTCTGGCAGAAAAAGGTGCCGTCCACGACCTCGTGAGCTCCTCATGCACCTCCGGGAAGAAAGGTGTCGGGGCGGGACGCTGAGAACCAGCGCGACCCACCCCGAGGAACCAATCGTCCAACCTAGAGGGTTCGGGACACGGTGGAGGGTTCCACTCGAGCCCAACCCTTTCGGCGGCCCGGGCAAGCATAGCAGTCAACTCAGGGTCCGGGGCAGCCGTTGCCACTCTCCCAGAGGGAGGCAGTACAGCTGACCCTTCATCCTCCGAGGACTGAAACTCCCCCTCCGATGCAGCGATCGACATCTGTTCGTCCGCTGGAGCTCCAAAAGTCACCACTGGTCTCCCGTGGGAGGGTCCAGCGGGTTCTCTCGGAGGCTCTACCGGCTGCGGAGCTGAGGGATTAGGGGCCTGCGGAGGGTCACTCGGCGGGTTTGCCCTAAACGTAATCCTCAGATCACCCTGGCCATCCAAAGAAGCAGGTCCACCCGGGTTAGGGGCAGCCCTGGTTCGTGGGATGGGTAAGGGGACTCCCCCAGCCCGGAGGTAGGAGAGTCTCGATCTAAGCTCCGAGATAGTCATGTTCCCGCAGTGGGAACACGAACCATCCACAAACGCCGCCTCAGCGTGCTGTGTGCCCAAACACGTGAGACAGCGATTGTGACCGTCAGCAGGGGACAGGGAACGACCGCATCCAGAAACGCACGGGTGGTAAGACATCCTGAAAAGGACGGCACGTCACCCGTGAACTCTTTTGTGAGGAAACGCTCTGTGCTGAAGCACTCGGGGAAACGCGACAGCGCACGGGATTGTGTGCAGCCCGTGCCTGTACTCAACAGGAAAAACGCCCAACCAGACCAACAGATTTTGCTGTTGCTGTTAAAACAGCAGTTTTTCTCTGCTTGCAGAGGCAGCGATGAGTCAGCGCGGATCCCTGCTGAAATGTGCCGTATCTCCAACACCGGTTTCCTCTGGATTCTCCGGTTCAGGAACAGTCTTGCTGATAGCAGCGATAAACTCAAGCGGTTTCGTTTGAGAGTCGTCTTCATCTGCCGTGTGGCTCCGAAGTGAATGACAGCGTGCATTCGCTCTCGCTTCCTGTTTATACCCGCGGCGCGGGGCGGAGCGCGAGATGCAAATCTCGCACGCCAATTGTTCATTGGCCGGTTCTAGATAGCTCGAAGCTGATAGGGGCTCCCAGAAGTGATCCCAATTCGTCGGTACGTCCGACGTACGTCGAACGTGACCGACTGAATGGGAACACTAGTTTATTAATAAACAAAATGTCTCCATGCTATTTTTGACATTCATAATCATTACTTTTGCCGATGCTTTGTGGCAAGCTTTATGAGTGTGCTTGAGTGTGGAATAGGCTAATATAGCCTATTATTTAAACGCTCATTATAGGCTATGGTTTAGAATTCTCTCCAGTAGCCTATATTTATGTAATTAAATTAATTGTAATTAAAAAAAAGGTGCTTAGTCGACTAATGGCTTCAATGAACAACTATAATAAAAAAACTTGCGGGGAGGTCGGGGCAGCCTTACTTATTTCACATATTTTCAAACCAGCATGTCACAAAGGGCATTCTGGGTGATATTCCCAGAGCGGAATGAGCGGCTCGCTGCTACACATCTTTATAGGCTATAAATCATATTTCTTATCGATAGGCTATACATTGAGTGAAACAATGTGCTAAATAACAGTTACTTAGACTGATGATTAAAATGGCGTCTTAAAGATGCACAATAAGTTGCAAACAGAATAGTGACTTTTGATGTCACTGTATTCTTTTTGCAACTTATTGTGCATCTTTGCAACGTATTGTGCATCAAAAAGCATCCCAAAATTGTATTTAGTCTATATCAACTGGATTAAACGTTTGTTTTTTTAGAAACCTGGAGTATTGCACCTCTTTCTAATGGAAGCCTAGCATAGAAACGCACATGATACCAGTCACAGCATATCCTACATGATAGTATGATAACAGACAAATTATGTAATGCAATTTTATTTCAAACGAATGAGGAAAATAAAGTAGGTTGAATCCAAGCAGCTCTAAACTCTTTTTAGAATAGCAGTTACAGAATAATCTGCCATCCTTCTGAAGGCACAACGTCTGCGCTTGAGCTGTTGAATGCTCTGTTGATAATTTCAACATGTTAATTACACAAATAAAATGTTTATTAAGTGAAGCAAAGATATTGCTGAAAGATCCACAACATAAAATACCTGAGGAACACACCGCCCCTAGTGTTGAGGAGAAGAACTACAGCAACAGTAAAAGTGTCTCTTTATTTAGTTATTGTTCCATTTATAAATCTGTTTCTTTTTTTTATTTATCATCTTTTGTCTTTGTTTTGCTTCAGAATATTATTAACATCACATTTCAGTGAAGCTTCAAACCAACATTTTAAAGCTTTAATCTGTGAAAACTCTGTTCTTCAGGTGTGTTTGGTGAGGAAGAGGAGTTAGCGTTAGTGATGGAGGGAGATTCAGTCGCTCTAAACTCTGGTCTCACTGAAATAAAGGATGATGATGTGATTCAGTGGAGGTTTGGAGACACTGTAATAGCTGAAATCAATACACGGGCCGACAGATTCACTGTATATGAGGATGTTCTTGCTGGGAGATTCAGAGACAGACTGAAGCTGGACAATCAAACTGGATCTCTGACCATCACAAACACCACAACTGAACAGATTGGATATTATACACTAGAGATCAACAGTGTGAGAAAGAAAAAGATCTATGTCCATATCCATGGTGAGAAAAAAAAATATCCACCTGATTTTTAATGACAAAGTTTAAATTCAATGCATAATTTTGTTTCTTTTGTCATTTTATGATATTATTTATTTCAAACAGACATTTAAACTATTTAATTTAGTCAAACATAAAATGATTTCACAGAATTAATCTCTGACAAACCCTGTGTGTGTTTGTTCTGTGTGTGTTCGCTTTACAGAAGGGACTTCAGTGTCAGGGTCAGTGACGGAGGGATATTCAGTCACTATAAACTCTGGTCTGACTGAAATAAAGGATGGTGATGAGATTCAGTGGAGGTTTGAAAACACTGTATTAGCTGAAATCAATAAACGGGCCGACAGATTCACTGTATATGATGATGTTCTTGATGGGAGATTCAGAGACAGACTGAAGCTGGACAATCAAACTGGATCTCTGACCATCATAAACTCCAGAACTGAAGATGCTGGATCTTATACACTAGAGATCAACAGTGTGAGAAAGAAAATGATCAAAGTCAGTTTCTATGGTGAGGTTAAAAAACTTTGTTTCACCTGTTTTTTTATGACAGAAATTTAATTAATTCATGCATAATTTTGTTTCTTTTGTCAAATTATGATGTTTATATCAAACAGACATTTGAACTCATTTAGTAAAACATTATGAAGTGATTTCACAGTATTA
The DNA here is from genome assembly GCA_033150135.1 of Gobio occitaniae. Lineage (NCBI taxonomy): Eukaryota > Metazoa > Chordata > Actinopteri > Cypriniformes > Gobionidae > Gobio > Gobio occitaniae. The sequence goes on from JARQWZ010004534.1 coordinate 61,290, forward strand.
ATCTGTGACAAACCCTGTGTGTGTTTTTGGTTTTACAGAATTGTGGCCTGTGTCAGTGATGGAGGGAGAATCAGTCGCTCTAGACTCTGATCTGACTGAAATAAAGGATGATGATGTGATTCAGTGGAGGTTTGGAAACACTGTAATCGCTGAAATCAATAAACGGGCCGACAGATTGACTGTATATGATGATGTTCTTGATGGGAGATTCAGAGACAGACTGAAGCTGGACAATCAAACTGGATCTCTGACCATCACAAACACCACAACTGAACAGATTGGATATTATACACTAGAGATCAACAGTGTGAGAAAGAAAACGTTCAACGTCTATATCCCTGGTGAGGTTAAAAAAATTATTGTCAAACTGACATTTTAACTATTTAATGTATAGTAAAACATTATGAAGTGATTTCACAGTATTAATCTGTGACAAACCCTGTGTGTGTTTTTGGTTTTACAGGAAGGTGGTTAGTGTATGTGAGGAGGGGAGATTCAGTCGCTCTAGACTCTGGTCTGACTGAAATAAAGGATGGCGATGAGATTCAGTGGAGGTCTGAAAACACTGTATTAGCTGAAATCAATAAACAGGCCGACAGATTCACTGTATATGATGATGTTCTTGATGGGAGATTCAGAGACAGACTGAAGCTGGACAATCAAACTGGATCTCTGACCATCACAAACACCACAATTGAACATGATGGAGTTTATGAACGAAAGATCAACACTTTGATCACTAATTTCTTTCTCGCTGTTGCTGGTGAGTTAAATATCAGTTTCACCATTTTATGCTTTAAAGAGCACCTATCATGGAATTTTGAAATGTACCTTTCATGTAGTGTGTAACATAGATCTAAGTGAACAAAAACATCCTGCAAAGTTTTGAAATATGACACTACACCGTATATATAGTTATTTTCTTTCAAAAGTAAGAGTCGACTCTGAGAAATTTTTAAGAATCGTTAGAAGACCGAAGCTTTTTCTCTGACTAGATGACGTCAACTTGTCAAGTTATTTGAATACGATACGCCCACTTATTGCTCCAAGACGCCAGTGAACACTAGAAAACATCATGGAGACGAGACGCCAGTGAAAACTAGAAAACATCATGGAGACGAGACGCCAGTGAACACTAGAAAACATCATGGCCACGAGACGCCAGTGAACACTAGAAAACATCATGGAGACGAGACGCCAGTGAAAACTAGAAAACATCATGGAGACGAGACGCCAGTGAACACTAGAAAACATCATGGAGACGAGACGCCAGTGAACACTAGAAAACATCATGGCCACGAGACGCCAGTGAACACTAGAAAACATCATGGAGACGAGACGCCAGTGAAAACTAGAAAACATCATGGAGACGAGACGCCAGTGAACACTAGAAAACATCATGGAGACGAGACGCCAGTGAACACTAGAAAACATCATGGAGACGAGACGCCAGTGAACACTAGAAAACATCATGGAGACGAGACGCCAGTGAACACTAGAAAACATCATGGAGACGAGACGCCAGTGAACACTAGAAAACATCATGGAGACGAGACGCCAGTGAACACTAGAAAACATCATGGAGACGAGACGCCAGTGAAAACTAGAAAACATCATGGAGACGAGACGCCAGTGAACACTAGAAAACATCATGGAGACGAGACGCCAGTGAACACTAGAAAACATCATGGAGACGAGACGCCAGTGAAAACTAGAAAACATCATGGCCACGAGACGCCAGTGAACACTAGAAAACATCATGGCCACGAGACGCCAATGAAAACTAGAAAACATCATGGAGACGAGACGCCAGTGAAAACTAGAAAACATCATGGAGACGAGACGCCAGTGAACACTTGAAAACATCATGGAGACGAGACGCCAGTGAACACTAGAAAACATCATGGCCACGAGACGCCAATGAAAACTAGAAAACATCATGGAGACGAGACGCCAGTGAAAACTAGAAAACATCATGGAGACGAGACGCCAGTGAACACTTGAAAACATCATGGAGACGAGACGCCAGTGAAAACTAGAAAACATCATGGAGACGAGACGCCAGTGAACACTAGAAAACATCATGGAGACGAGACGCCAGTGAACACTAGAAAACATCATGGCCACGAGACGCCAATGAAAACTAGAAAACATCATGGCCACGAGACGCCAGTGAAAACTAGAAAACATCATGGAGACGAGACGCCAGTGAACACTTGAAAACATCATGGAGACGAGACGCCAGTGAACACTAGAAAACATCATGGAGACGAGACGCCAGTGAACACTAGAAAACATCATGGAGACGAGACGCCAGTGAACACTAGAAAACATCATGGAGACGAGACGCCAGTGAACACTAGAAAACATCATGGCCACGAGACGCCAGTGAACACTAGAAAACATCATGGCCACGAGACGCCAGTGAACACTAGAAAACATCATGGCCACGAGACGCCAATGAAAACTAGAAAACATCATGGAGACGAGACGCCAGTGAAAACTAGAAAACATCATGGAGACGAGACGCCAGTGAACACTTGAAAACATCATGGAGACGAGACGCCAGTGAACACTAGAAAACATCATGGCCACGAGACGCCAGTGAACACTAGAAAACATCATGGAGACGAGACGCCAGTGAACACTAGAAAACATCATGGAGACGAGACGCCAGTGAAAACTAGAAAACATCATGGAGACGAGACGCCAGTGAACACTTGAAAACATCATGGAGACGAGACGCCAGTGAACACTAGAAAACATCATGGAGACGAGACGCCAGTGAACACTAGAAAACATCATGGAGACGAGACGCCAGTGAACACTAGAAAACATCATGGCCACGAGACGCCAGTGAACACTAGAAAACATCATGGCCACGAGACGCCAGTGAACACTAGAAAACATCATGGCCACGAGACGCCAATGAAAACTAGAAAACATCATGGAGACGAGACGCCAGTGAAAACTAGAAAACATCATGGAGACGAGACGCCAGTGAACACTTGAAAACATCATGGAGACGAGACGCCAGTGAACACTAGAAAACATCATGGCCACGAGACGCCAGTGAACACTAGAAAACATCATGGAGACGAGACGCCAGTGAACACTAGAAAACATCATGGAGACGAGACGCCAGTGAACACTAGAAAACATCATGGCCACGAGACGCCAGTGAACACTAGAAAACATCATGGAGACGAGACGCCAGTGAAAACTAGAAAACATCATGGAGACGAGACGCCAGTGAAAACTAGAAAACATCATGGAGACGAGACGCCAGTGAACACTAGAAAACATCATGGAGACGAGACGCCAGTGAACACTAGAAAACATCATGGAAACGAGACGCCAGTGAACACTAGAAAACATCATGGAGACGAGACGCCAGTGAACACTAGAAAACATCATGGAGACGAGACGCCAGTGAACACTAGAAAACATCATGGAGACGAGACGCCAGTGAACACTAGAAAACATCATGGAGACGAGACGCCAGTGAACACTAGAAAACATCATGGAGACGAGACGCCAGTGAACACTAGAAAACATCATGGAGACGAGACGCCAGTGAACACTAGAAAACATCATGGCCACGAGACGCCAATGAAAACTAGAAAACATCATGGAGACGAGACGCCAGTGAAAACTAGAAAACATCATGGAGACGAGACGCCAGTGAAAACTAGAAAACATCATGGAGACGAGACGCCAGTGAACACTAGAAAACATCATGGAGACGAGACGCCAGTGAACACTAGAAAACATCATGGAAACGAGACGCCAGTGAACACTAGAAAACATCATGGAAACGAGACGCCAGTGAACACTAGAAAACATCATGGAGACGAGACGCCAGTGAAAACTAGAAAACATCATGGAGACGAGACGCCAGTGAACACTAGAAAACATCATGGAAACGAGACGCCAGTGAACACTAGAAAACATCATGGAAACGAGACGCCAGTGAACACTAGAAAACATCATGGAGACGAGACGCCAGTGAAAACTAGAAAACATCATGGAGACGAGACGCCAGTGAACACTAGAAAACATCATGGAGACGAGACGCCAGTGAACACTAGAAAACATCATGGCCACGAGACGCCAGTGAACACTAGAAAACATCATGGCCACGAGACGCCAATGAAAACTAGAAAACATCATGGAGACGAGACGCCAGTGAACACTAGAAAACATCATGGAAACGAGACGCCAGTGAACACTAGAAAACATCATGGAAACGAGACGCCAGTGAACACTAGAAAACATCATGGAGACGAGACGCCAGTGAACACTAGAAAACATCATGGCCACGAGACGCCAGTGAACACTAGAAAACATCATGGAGACGAGACGCCAGTGAACACTTGAAAACATCATGGAGACGAGACGCCAGTGAACACTAGAAAACATCATGGAGACGAGACGCCAGTGAACACTAGAAAACATCATGGAGACGAGACGCCAGTGAAAACTAGAAAACATCATGGAGACGAGACGCCAGTGAACACTAGAAAACATCATGGAGACGAGACGCCAGTGAACACTAGAAAACATCATGGAGACGAGACGCCAGTGAACACTAGAAAACATCATGAAGACGAGACGCCAGTGAACACTAGAAAACATCATGGAGACGAGACGCCAGTGAAAACTAGAAAACATCATGGAGACGAGACGCCAGTGAACACTAGAAAACATCATGGAGACGAGACGCCAGTGAACACTAGAAAACATCACGGAGACGAGACGCCAGTGAACACTAGAAAACATCATGGAGACGAGACGCCAGTGAACACTAGAAAACATCATGGCCACGAGACGCCAGTGAAGACTAGAAAACATCATGAAGACGAGACGCCAGTGAAAACTAGAAAACATCATGGCCACGAGACGCCAGTGAAGACTAGAAAACATCATGGAGACGAGACGCTGTGTACTGAAGTGCCACTCAAAAGCAAACTTTTTTCATCTGCCCAAGGATGAGCATTTGAAGACTAAGTGGCTTGAAGACAAACCATGCATTGTCGCGATTGTGTGTATATTTAATCGTCAAATGTCTCTATTTGCATGTTTCGCGATCTCAGGAAGCTTTTATAATGGACTTCTATTATGGCACATGGTATCTTCTTCGTCTGTCTGTATCATATATGGACTACATGTGCACAGAGCGCCCTCCGGCTGCCAGGATGAATTGAAAACAACACATAAGAGACTCAATCACTCATGATTAGGCTGTATCTGCGCATTTTGAGGAAGTATTGAATAAAAAATACTCCTCTGTTTGGAAATTTGACACAGACATATGAGAATCTATCAATATGTCTCCTCATCTGCACACTTTTGAACTAAAAGCCCTGAGGGATGTTGATTTGTCGCGAGTCTTCATGAGGAGAATAGAGGAGTTTTTTTATGAATGAGATCAGCTGAGGCTCATATTACAATCAAACGGTTCCGACACGGTTTTCATATTCATAACTCCTGACACATATGAACAAATTACTGTCACTATAAGACTTTGATGGGCGTTCCGTTTCTGAAAATATCTGCACAGACTATACCAATCACAACTGACTGGGTCATCGGACCAATCAGCGCAGATTAGCGTCACGTAAAGGCGGGGTTTGAAAAGTGAATCACTAAAGGAATCATTTGAGAATCGCTGTCAAAACAGGTCAAAATAAATGCATATTATAAGAAAACTAAAGTCTTTTTTGTCATTGCATGCATGCAAAACTGTTGTTGGGGACTTCTAAAACAATATTTGGAACATTTTAAATGCCATGATAGGTGCTCTTTAAACACCCAATACTATTTGTAATTGTTGAATAGATTTAAAGGACTGTACTGGTTTTGTTATTTTAATTTGTGATCGGGGGCAAGAGGTCGGTGCTCAACTGATGCTCTGTTTATGATGCACGCTCGCACATACACAGGGCTCTCAATTCTCACGCACTGGGCGTGAGACACACGCATTTCAACCCGTTCACACGCCGTACCTTGCATTTCTCACGCAGAGAAATTAAGTTGCGCCGCTATTAGAGGAATCAAGTGAGTTCTCCATAGAGTTCAGAAGGCCCTGCCACGCACCAGCTAATCAAATAAAAAAATACAGCTACCGAACAGCCAATCAAAAAATAGCATTGCTGTATCCGGGTAAGATTATATATTTCCGCAACAATGTTTACATTCTGATTCCAACAGCACATTTTGTGATTCATGGGCTCGCTCGACACATTGATTCACATCTCGCTGAAGTGGCTACAGACTGATCGATGTAGAAGAAGACCATATCCTAGTATGAGTACAGTAACAGGGCTTGACATTAACGTTTGTCCGCTTGCTCCGACCGGACAAGTAGTCTGATTAAAACGTAGATTATAAAAAAATAACTAGGGAATCACCAAAATGCAAGAATGATTCTGCATTAATTTAGTGCAAGTGGCGATCGATAGTGTATAATATATAATGTAATGTATAATGAACTAACAGTAACAAGGTTGCGAAACATGAACACATGTTATATTGCACACTGTTAACACAATCAAAGCTTCAAAAAAACACGAAAAACGGGACCTTTAACATTAAGTCACTTACATTTGCAAGATTCAATATTGACTGTTTTTTAGAGCAGTAACGATTTGACCAAAAATAAAAACCTCAATTAATTGAACATTTTACCTCGATTACGATTAATGTACGATTATTTTGCTTTTTTTTTGCCCTCATAAGGTTGAGTAAGTTCCTGATAATGTTTTTACTGTAAATATTTTCTACTATTAAAGGTGGATTTTTTTTTTCTAATGAAAGTGCATTTCTTTGTGATTTTAAAATACTTGAAGGAAACGGTTGACTTTCAGCAGTTATTGTCTATGGGGCAGATTTCTGTTTGTTGTACATCAGATACAGATACATTAACACAGTAGACCTACATTACATTTATCTGAATGCATTAATGAGAGAGTGATTGTGTGTGTGAATTACTCATGAAGCTGTGGTTTGTACTTACTTCAAAGGTATTAAAATATATGCCTATACCAGTTGAGTTTCTAAGCTACTTTAGTGACTTTACTTTAGTCACAAGACGGCGTTGACACTGTGTTTCTGCTGCTCTCTGCGCGCGATCTTCACGTGATGTGCGCGCTTCTGTCTGAGTGTTCGTGTGTCACAATATATCAGGCATTAGTTTAACATAATACACATCTGATGGTCGAAAATCGCTTTAAATGTTCAAACTGGCAGGGCTTAAAACACATACAAATGACAAGCTTTGTGAGGACGCAGGTGAAAGATCTGCCTTCAGGGCGCGCGCGTTGTCAGAGACGCGACACGGCTCTGTGTCACAGAAAAAAGCTCATGAGCACTGAACGGAGAAGTTTTCCATAATGTTGTTTTTGAATAGTGCACAATCCCTTTAAATGTTCAAGCTTTTAAATGCATTTACTTGACAAACTTTATGAGGACGAAAGTGAAAGCGGTCTGGCTTCGGGGCTTGCGTGCGCCGTCTGTGTGTGTGTGTGTGTGTGTGTCAGCGCGTAGGCTATAAGAAGAACGGCGATTAACTGACCTGTATAAACTGTGTAAAACCTGCAGTTACTATAGTGATTCTGGGCATCTATAAACACAGATAACTGCTCCTGCATCTCTGTGTGTTCTGCAAACTGCACTTGATGTGACTGACGGGGGGAGTCATGTGACTAAAACCGAATTAACCCACATGGGAAAAATACGTCGGTTAGAGGTTCTGAATTTCGGTTTCGATTATTTTTCGAGTAATCCTACAGCCCTACTTTTTTTGTTCGGTTTCAGCAGTGAAAATAGTTCCAAACAAAGATTACAGCAGAACCATAACGCATTTCACAGCAATAGTGTGTTAGTGAATGATTCAGTGTTTGAATGAATCGGTTGAATCAAAGATTCAATAACCTATTCATAAACGACTGCCTCAGACTTGAATGAATCAGCCGTTTGAATGAATCGTTTGAATGAATGACTCACTCATTAAGATGGTCACAGCGCCACCTACTGGCGGTTTAGTTTCATGTTTTCTTTCCAACATTCCTTATTTGTATATTCAAAAATATTTCAATCTCATACAATTTTTCAGTGTAAATTATTTAATTTGATTGGCAACATAGTGGCCTATAGGCCCTATAGTGTCTTATTCTAATTTAATTTATTGATCAAATTTAAGAATATAAAATGAAAGCTGAAGCATAGCCTTTATTTAATAAGATTATGGAAAAAATGCCCTTTATGAAAGGTAAAAAATATCACAAATATGCAGATTTAAATATATAAAAGCTGATTGAACACTGGTGGGAATATTGCTTCAGAATAAATTATATATTTTTTTTAAATAAAATTCTTCTGGACAAGCACATTTTTTACTCGGATAAGTGAATGACAGATTTTCTTGTCCCAAGGACAAGCACGTGAACCGACTTAATGTCGAGCCCTGACAATAAGTCATCTCATCATTGCTGGGGAATATATGTGTCCAGGCAGCTGGTAGGTTAGCTAACCGTTTAGCCTATGTGAACTAGCCTAGCTGGCCGGTTAAATCCCTGCTAATTTCAGCAGCTTTTCTGACACTTGTTTAGTATTAGATTTGAAAGCGAAAGTGGAAGTGAAGTGACGTGTGTATGGTGACCCATACTTATTTCATGGTGACCCATACTTGGAATTTGTTCTGTGCATTTAACCCATCCAAGTGCACACACACAGTAGTGAACACACACACACACACACACACACACACACACACACACAGTGAACACACACCCAGAGCAGTGGGCAGCCATATTGAAATAATAAAAAAAAAATTACTTTTCAAAGCAATCATAAAGTTATTTAAAATCTCTCTCTGCTACAAACTCTGTTTCTGTTTGTTCTCTGTTTGGTGATACAGAAGAAATATCAGTGATGGAGGGAGATTCAGTCGCTCTAGACTCTGGTCTCACTGAAATAATAATGCATTATGATTGGATTAAGTGGAGGTTTGGAAACACTGTATTAGCTGAAATCAATAAACAGTTCAACAGATTCACTGTATATGATGATGTTCTTGATGGGAGATTCAGAGACAGACTGAAGCTGGACAATCAAACTTTATCTCTGACCATCACAAACATGAGATCTGAAGATGCTGGACTTTATAAACTACAGATGAGGGTTTCAGACAGATACTCAATAAAAGCATTCAGTGTTTCTGTTGGTGAGTAGAGATCATTTCAACACGGATTGAACAGAGAATAAGATTGTTGATTATATTTGTTCTTGTCTATCTTTTTTCTGTCGTGTTCATGTATCAAGTATCATGCTTTTATTCCTCAGACTCTGTCCACTGTTGTGGTTCCACTGAAGCTGTGATCCGATTGGTCCTCTCTGCTCTGGTGGGCGTGGCTACTGTCGTTCTTCTGGTTTATGACATCAGATCCAGAAGAGCTGAACGAGATCAAGCTCATATTCACACATCAGAAACCTAATGGTGTCATTTCTCATATATTCATTTATTAATCTTCATTTATTTGTAATGGCTTTATATGCTGGCATTTACTGTGTGTTTATTTTTAGGCGGCTTATTTACACCCTAGAACACAATCTGAGAACAAACAGCACAGATTTCTTGAATCATAGTTAACTGTTTGCTGATATCTAACCATGAAATCTTTAAAAAGGGGCAGTTTGTGTGGTTTTGATGGGCTCTAGGCCTCCAAGTGTCCGCTGCAAAGAAAGACCAAAGAAATGTGTGTGTGCTTGCTGCAAAAGTTGTAATAACCTTGGACAAATATTATAATTGCTTTAGTCCAAGGCGAGTTTTTACCTTATAAGGATTTACTCTATTGTAATGACAGTCATAGCTTCTTAAGGCCGCGCCCCAGGATATGTCCAAATATAAAGAGCTTTGTTCATGGTTTTTAGGGGCCGCACCTCGGGTGAAGACTTACACCGTGTTTTGTTATTTTTGTCTTTTGGATTATTGTCTTTGTATTATTCTGAAACTTCTTTGAGTAAAACGAAACCATTCTGTGGTGATTCGAGAAAACTTTTAAATCACGTCTCAGAGTGATTTTTTCCTGAAAATATCTTTATTGGTTGTAGTTTAGATATTTATATTAGCAACCTGCCCAGTGCACTGGAACTGGAGATTGAGCTGGTTATAAGGACACCGCCGAGGACCCTTGAGCAACACCTGACATCTTTAACCTGCAGGAGAGAATAGTTTATGATTGTTATAGGCCAGGGCTGTCCAATCCTGCCCCTGGAGGGCCACTCTCCTGCAGAGTTTAGCTCCAACCCCAATTAAACACACCTGTACCAGCTAATCAAGGTCTTACTGGGCATACTAGAAACTTCTAGGCAAGTGTGTTGAAGCAAGTTGGAGCTAAACTCTGCAGGACAGTGGCCCTCCAGGACCGACTTTGGACACCCCTGTTATAGGCTATGGGGATGTTTTAGGATGTTAAGATGTTACAGAGGTATAGAAAATACAACAGTGCTCAAAGTGTCAAATGTGTCTTTGTAAATACTGATTTTATTTTATTTTTTAAATCTAGTCATCCATATTTGATTGGGGCTTTAAAATGACTTCCAAACACATTTTAAGTCTCACACGTCTTGCAGTGTTATTATTGCTCAGATCAGACGTCTCTAATATTGAAGTTGAATGATGTGTTTAGGTAAAAATTACTAAGACCACAAACCTACATTAAAAACCAAGAGTCAAACTGCTCAACTAAAGGAAACACTGATCACCATAATTGTGACTAATACAACATCAACATCTAAACCTCTGTTACTTCTCAAAAAGATCTGTAGACGAATGACAGAATAAAGTCAGTCTGGTTTGTAATACAGTGCCTCCGGCAAGTATTCACAGCGCTTCACTTCTTCCACATTTTGTTATGTTACAGCCTTATTCCAAAATGGACTCAATTCATTATTTACCTCAAAATTCTACAAACAATACCCCATAATGACAACATGAAATGTGTTTGTTTGAAATCTTTGCATTTTTGACAGAAAATATCTTTGGAAAAAATATTTGAAGTGTAATTTGATTGTACAGTTTGTCCCATTACATTTAATGGAGAGGGCGGGGTTTATGAGCTGTACTGCCTCCGGCCACCTGGGGGCGATCGAGACGCTTTGGCTTCATTTTTCAGGACTGGTGTGGCACGCTTGTATAAAACACGTAACAGGCAAACAAAAGTACAGTCACAGGTATTTATGCAATAACTAACCAAAAACAGTATAAAAGTATAAACTCGTGCTGCATTCCAAGTCTTCTGAAGCCATACGATATCTTTATGTGAAGAACAGAGTGGATCTTAATAGCATGAATAAAAAAAATCATACATGTAAATAAAATCATGCTGGCTGATTAAATTGAGAATCACACTTCATTTCATAATGGCAAAATCTTAACCAAATATATAATTTCATCATGACGATAACATTCCCATTGCCAACGCTTCTGTGTATGACGTCAAAGGTTTCTCAGTGAAATCAATGGAGTATCCTGAGTGTTCAAAAGTGACGTCACCTGAGCAAGCGTCAATATGTGAGGAGTTGGGAGTGAGAACTTGGGCTGCGTCCCAATTCGCCTACTTATACTACGTCCTAAAAGTATGTACTCTTTTTGTGAAGAAAAAGTACCTACTTTTGAGTGTGTAGCAGAAGAGTATGCAAGCTTTGGGACTACTTCGTCATCTTTAACGGACTCTGTTACGTGCGTCCCGTCACCGTATAAACTGCCCTGTCAATCATCGTCACAGTTCAAATCCTCCACATTCAATTTAATTTCCTACCGTATCGGAGAGAAATGTAGTCGCTCGTTGATCTGCCTTTCGTGGGTCTTTAATGCAGACAACCCAACTGCTGGGATAAAACAACCCAATCGCTGGGCTAAAACAACACAACTGCTGGGCTAAACAGCCCAACTGCTGGGCTAAAACAACCCAACTGCTGGGATAAAACAACCCAATCGCTGGGCTAAAACAACCCAACAGCTGGGCTAAAACAACCCAACTGCTGGGCTAAAACAACCCAACTGCTGGGATAAAACAACCCAATCGCTGGGCTAAAACAACCCAACTGCTGGGCTAAACAACCCAACTGCTGGGCTAAAACAACCCAATCGCTGGGCTAAAACAACCCAATAGCTAGGCTAAAACAACCCATTCGCTGGGATAAAACAACCCAACTGCTGGGCTAAAACAACCCAATCGCTGGGCTAAAACAACCCAATAGCTAGGCTAAAACAACCCATTCGCTGGGATAAAACAACCCAACTGCTGGGCTAAACAACCCAACTGCTGGGCTAAAACAACCCAACCGGCGGGTTAAAACAACCCAACCGCTGGGCTAAAACAACCCAACCGCTGGTTTTGTCCATTTTCAACCCAACTTGGGATGTTTTTAACCCAGCATTTTTAGAGTGCAGCTGGCAGTGTTTTACAGTAACGGATTTGTTTAATAGTGTAATGAAACATTGGTATTTATGTGAAACACTCACTGGAGTAGCTCACGGTCAAAGAATCAAACTAACAAGCAACCCAACCGCTGGGCTAAAACAACCCATTCACTGGGTTAAAACAACCCAACTGCTGGGCTAAAACAACCCAACCGCTGGGCTAAAACAACCCATTCACTGGGTTAAAACAACCCAACTGCTGGGCTAAAACAACCCAATTGCTGGGCTAAAACAACCCATTCACTGGGTTAAAACAACCCAACTGCTAGGATAAAACAACCCAATTGCTGGGATAAAACAACCCAACCGCTGGGCTAAAACAACCCATTCACTGGGTTAAAACAACCCAACTGTTGGGCTAAAACAACCCAACTGTTGGGTTAAAACAAACCAATTGCTGGGCAAAAACAACCCAATCGCTGGGCTAAAACAACCCAATCGCTGGGATAAAACAACCCAACTGTTGGGTTAAAACAACCCAATTACTGAGTTAAAACAACCCAAATGCTAGGATAAAACAACCCAATCGCTGGGCTAAAACAACCCAACTGCTGGGCTAAAACATCCCATTCACTGGGTTAAAACAACCCAACTGTTGGGCTAAAAAAACCCAACTGTTGGGTTAAAACAAACCAATTGCTGGGCTAAAACAACCCAATCGCTGGGTTAAAACAACCCAATCGCTGGGCTAAAACAACCCATTCACTGGGTTAAAACAACCCAACTGCTAGGATAAAACAACCCAATTGCTGGGATAAAACAACCCAACCGCAGGGCTAAAACAACCCATTCACTGGGTTAAAACAACCCAACTGTTGGGCTAAAACAACCTAACTGTTGGGCTAAAACAACCCAACTGTTGGGTTAAAACAACCCAATCACTGAGTTAAAACAACCCAACTGCTAGGATAAAACAACCCAATCGCTGGGCTAAAACAACCCATTCACTGGGTTAAAACAACCCAACTGCTGGGCTAAAACAACCCAATCGCTGGGCTAAAACAACCCATTCACTGGGTTAAAACAACCCACCTGCTAGGATAAAACAACCCAATTGCTGGGATAAAACAACCCAACCGCTGGGCTAAAACAACCCATTCACTGGGTTAAAACAACCCAACTGTTGGGCTAAAACAACCCAATCGCTGGGCTAAAACAACCCATTCACTGGGTTAAAACAACCCAACTGCTGGGCTAAAACAACCCAATCGCTGGGCTAAAACAACCCATTCACTGGGTTAAAACAACCCAACTGCTAGGATAAAACAACCCAATTGCTGGGATAAAACAACCCAACCGCTGGGCTAAAACAACCCATTCACTGGGTTAAAACAACCCAACTGTTGGGCTAAAACAACCCAACTGTTGGGTTAAAACAACCCAATTACTGAGTTAAAACAACCCAACTGCTAGGATAAAACAACCCAATCGCTGGGCTAAAACAACCCAACTGCTGGGCTAAAACATCCCATTCACTGGGTTAAAACAACCCAACTGTTGGGCTAAAACAACCCAACTGTTGGGTTAAAACAAACCAATTGCTGGGCAAAAACAACCCAATCGCTGGGTTAAAACAACCCAACTGCTGGGATAAAACAACCCAATCGCTGGGCTAAAACAACCCATTCACTGGGTTAAAACAACCCAACTGCTAGGATAAAACAACCCAATTGCTGGGATAAAACAACCTAACCGCTGGGCTAAAACAACCCATTCACTGGGTTAAAACAACCCAACTGTTGGGCTAAAACAACCCAACTGTTGGCTTAAAACAACCCAATTACTGATTTAAAACAACCCAACTGCTAGGATAAAACAACCCAACTGTTGGGTTAAAACAACCCAACCGCTGGGCTAAAACAACCCAACTGTTGGGTTAAAACAACCCAACTGTTGGGTTAAAACAAACCAATTGCTGGGCTAAAACAACCCAATCGCTGGACTAAAACAACCCAATCGCTGGGATAAAACAACCCAACTGTTGGGTTAAAATAACCCAATTACTGAGTTAAAACAACCCAACTGCTAGGATAAAACAACCCAATCGCTGGGCTAAAACAACCCAACTGCTGGGTTAAAACAACCCAATTACCGAGTTAAAACAACCCAACTGCTAGGATAAAACAACCCAACTGTTGGGTTAAAACAACCCAACGGCTGAGTTTGTCCATTTTCAACCCAACTTTTTTTAGAGTGCAGCTGGCAGGTTTTTTTTTGACAGTAAATGTAACGGATTTGTTTAATAGTGTAATGAATGAAACATTGGTATTTTATGTCAAACACTGACTGAAGTCAAAGAAACACACTATGATAATAACAGAGGATAATAACGCTTGAGATCTGCTGGAGTTCAGCCGCGCTTATTCTCTGTTGTTCAGGCAGACTCAGATTAAACCGAAGCACATGATGATGGAGCTCGTGATTTCTCAGGCCCGTGAGATGAATGAGTTTCCTCTTCTCTCCTTCTTCTCCTCCTTCTTCTCCTCCTCTTCATCATGGCCTCTCCGCGGCTCGAGACCTTCTGCTGCCCGAACCGCGATCCCGCCACCGAGTTGGTGATCAGCTTCCAGCCGCTGTTCTTCAGCGCGATCTGCGTGAGCAGCGCCGGCCTGAGCCTCGCCCTGTCGCTGCTCCAGATCCTGCCGAAGCGGAGGCTCGGACACCGGCGCACCGGAGCCCAGCCGCGGCCCAGACCGGCCTCCTCCCTCCGGATCCTGCTCATCATCAGCGTCTGCGATATCTTAGGATGCTCAGGTACACACACACACACACACACACACACACACACACACACACACACACACACACACACACACACACACACACACACACACACACACACACTGATCTGGGTCAGTCTGTCTGTTTCATAAGTGGTTCACTTTTATAAGAATTTAAACATGCAACAAATAATCTGTTTTAATGTTTATGAACTGGATTGTGCCATAAAGCATTAGTGCATTATTCTATATGTTCATAATAATGTTTTTAAAGGGATAGTTCACCTGAAAATGAAGATTAGCCCATTATTTACTCTCCCTCAAGTCATCCTCTGTGTCTATGACATTCTTCTTTCAGACGAACTCAATCATAAATGTCCGATGTCAATCATATTTTATAATGTATAATTTTGTTCTGTTTGTCTATAGCCTACATACATTGTCGAATTATCGATATTCACTTCTCTAATAAAGCATCAAGCAACAAATGAGCAAAACTGTAAATCTTGTGATTAAAGGCACAGTATGTAAGATGTTTAGATTAAAATATCCAAAAGCCACTAGATCTGTGTTATATATTTTGTTGACTTGTGTGCATTTATTATCCCAAAAGTTTCCAAGAATGTTTAAATCCAGAGAAATCTGTGATTTTATCCAGGACCCTGTTTTAACCTCTGTGTGTGTGTGTGTGTGTGTGTGTGTGTGTGTGTGTGTGTGTTTATCTTTGTGTCTGAGTCTGTGTGTGTGTGTATGTGTGTGCATTATCAGTGTGTGAAGCTCAAATGTGCCGATGCGTGTTGTGTGTGTGTGTGTGTGCATTATCAGTGTGTGAAGCTCAAATGTGCCGATGCGTGTTGTGTGTGTGTGTGTGTGTGTTTGTCTGTGTATTATCAGTGTGTGAAGCTCTAATGTGCCGATGCGTGTTGTGTGTGTGTGTGTGTGTGTGTGTGTGAAGCTCTAATGTGCCGATGCGTGTTGTGTGTGTGTGTGTGTGTGTGTGTGAAGCTCTAATGTGCCGATGCGTGTTGTGTGTGTGTGTGTGTGTGTGTGTGTGTGTGAAGCTCTAATGTGCCGATGCGTGTTGTGTGTGTGTGTGTGTGTGTGTGTGTGAAGCTCTAATGTGCCGATGCGTGTTGTGTGTGTGTGTGTGTGAAGCTCTAATGTGCCGATGCGTGTTGTGTGTGTGTGTGTGTGTGTGTGTGTGAAGCTCTAATGTGCCGATGCGTGTTGTGTGTGTGTGTGTGTGAAGCTCTAATGTGCCGATGCGTGTTGTGTGTGTGTATGTGTGTGTGTGTGTGTGTGTGAAGCTCTAATGTGCCGATGCGTGTTGTGTGTGTGTGTGTGTGTGAAGCTCTAATGTGCCGATGCGTGTTGTGTGTGTGTGTGTGTGTGAAGCTCTAATGTGCCGATGCGTGTTGTGTGTGTGTGTGTGTGAAGCTCTAATGTGCCGATGCGTGTTGTGTGTGTGTGTGTGTGTGAAGCTCTAATGTGCCGATGCGTGTTGTGTGTGTGTGTGTGTGAAGCTCTAATGTGCCGATGCGTGTTGTGTGTGTGTGTGTGTGTGAAGCTCTAATGTGCCGATGCGGGTTGTGTGTGTGTGTGTGTGTGAAGCTCTAATGTGCCGATGCGTGTTGTGTGTGTGTGTGTGAAGCTCTAATGTGCCGATGCGTGTTGTGTGTGTGTGTGTGTGTGTGTGTGAAGCTCTAATGTGCCGATGCGTGTTGTGTGTGTGTGTGTGTGAAGCTCTAATGTGCCGATGCGTGTTGTGTGTGTGTGTGTGTGTGTGAAGCTCTAATGTGCCGATGCGTGTTGTGTGTGTGTGTGTGAAGCTCTAATGTGCAGATGCGTGTTGTGTGTGTGTGTGTGTGTGAAGCTCTAATGTGCCGATGCGTGTTGTGTGTGTGTGTGTGTGTGTGAAGCTCTAATGTGCCGATGCGTGTTGTGTGTGTGTGTGTGTGAAGCTCTAATGTGCCGATGCGTGTTGTGTGTTTGTGTGTGTGTGTGAAGCTCTAATGTGCAGATGCGTGTTGTGTGTGTGTGTGTGTGTGAAGCTCTAATGTGCAGATGCGTGTTGTGTGTGTGTGTGAAGCTCTAATGTGCCGATGCGTGTTGTGTGTGTGTGTGTGTGTGTGTGAAGCTCTAATGTGCCGATGCGTGTTGTGTGTGTGTGTGTGTGTGTGAAGCTCTAATGTGCCGATGCGTGTTGTGTGTGTGTGTGTGTGAAGCTCTAATGTGCAGATGCGTGTTGTGTGTGTGTGTGTGTGTGAAGCTCTAATGTGCCGATGCGTGTTTTGTGTGTGTGTGTGTGTGTGTGTGTGTGAAGCTCTAATGTGCAGATGCGTGTTGTGTGTGTGTGTGTGTGTGAAGCTCTAATGTGCAGATGCGTGTTGTGTGTGTGAAGCTCTAATGTGCAGATGCGTGTTGTGTGTGTGTGTGTGTGTGTGAAGCTCTAATGTGCCGATGCGTGTTGTGTGTGTGTGTGTGTGAAGCTCTAATGTGCAGATGCGTGTTGTGTGTGTGTGTGTGAAGCTCTAATGTGCAGATGCGTGTTGTGTGTGTGTGTGTGTGTGAAGCTCTAATGTGCCGATGCGTGTTGTGTGTGTGTGTGTGAAGCTCTAATGTGCAGATGCGTGTTGTGTGTGTGTGTGTGTGTGAAGCTCTAATGTGCAGATGCGTGTTGTGTGTGTGTGTGTGTGTGTGTGAAGCTCTAATGTGCCGATGCGTGTTTTGTGTGTGTGTGTGTGAAGCTCTAATGTGCAGATGCGTGTTGTGTGTGTGTGTGTGTGTGTGAAGCTCTAATGTGCCGATGCGTGTTGTGTGTGTGTGTGTGTGTGTGAAGCTCTAATGTGCCGATGCGTGTTGTGTGTGTGTGTGTGAAGCTCTAATGTGCCGATGCGTGTTGTGTGTGTGTGTGTGTGTGTGTGAAGCTCTAATGTGCCGATGCGTGTTGTGTGTGTGTGTGTGTGTGTGAAGCTCTAATGTGCAGATGCGTGTTGTGTGTGTGTGTGTGTGTGAAGCTCTAATGTGCCGATGCGTGTTGTGTGTGTGTGTGTGTGTGTGAAGCTCTAATGTGCCGATGCGTGTTGTGTGTGTGTGTGTGTGTGTGAAGCTCTAATGTGCAGATGCGTGTTGTGTGTGTGTGTGTGTGTGTGTGTGTGAAGCTCTAATGTGCCGATGCGTGTTGTGTGTGTGTGTGTGTGTGTGAAGCTCTAATGTGCCGATGCGTGTGTGTGTGTGTGAAGCTCTAATGTGCCGATGCGTGTGTGTGTGTGTGTGTGTGTGAAACTCTAATGTGCCGATGCGTGTTGTGTGTGTGTGTGTGTGTGTGTGAAGCTCTAATGTGCCGATGCGTGTGTGTGTGTGTGTGTGAAACTCTAATGTGCCGATGCGTGTTGTGTGTGTGTGTGTGTGTGTGAAGCTCTAATGTGCCGATGCGTGTTTTGTGTGTGTGTGTGTGTGAAGCTCTAATGTGCCGATGCGTGTTGTGTGTGTGTGAAGCTCTAATGTGCCGATGCGTGTTTTGTGTGTGTGTGTGTGTGAAGCTCTAATGTGCCGATGCGTGTTGTGTGTGTGTGAAGCTCTAATGTGCCGATGCGTGTTTTGTGTGTGTGTGTGTGAAACTCTAATGTGCAGATGCGTGTTGTGTTGTGTGTGTGTGTGAAGCTCTAATGTGCCGATGTGTGTTGTGTGTGTGTGTGTGTGTGTGTGTGTGTGTGAAGCTCTAATGTGCAGATGCGTGTTGTGTGTGTGTGTGTGAAGCTCTAATGTGCAGATGCGTGTTGTGTGTGTGTGTGTGTGTGTGTGAAGCTCTAATGTGCAGATGCGTGTTGTGTGTGTGTGTGTGTGTGTGTGTGTAGCTCTAATGTGCAGATGCGTGTTGTGTGTGTGTGAAGCTCTAATGTGCAGATGCGTGTTGTGTGTGTGTGTGTGTGTGTGTGTGTAGCTCTAATGTGCAGATGCGTGTTGTGTGTGTGTGTGTGTGTGTGAAGCTCTAATGTGCAGACGCGTGTTGTGTGTGTGTGTGTGTGTGTGTGTGAAGCTCTAATGTGCAGACGCGTGTTGTGTGTGTGTGTGTGTGTGTGTGAAGCTCTAATGTGCAGATGCGTGTTGTGTGTGTGTGTGTGTGAAGCTCTAATGTGCAGATGCGTGTTGTGTGTATGTGTGTGTGTGTGTGTGTGTGTGTGTGAAGCTCTAATGTGCAGATGCGTGTTGTGTGTGTGTGTGTGTGTGTGTGAAGCTCTAATGTGCAGATGCGTGTTGTGTGTGTGTGTGTGTGTGAAGCTCTAATGTGCAGATGCGTGTTGTGTGTGTGTGTGTGTGTGTGTGTGTGAAGCTCTAATGTGCAGATGCGTGTTGTGTGTGTGTGAAGCTCTAATGTGCAGATGCGTGTTGTGTGTGTGTGTGTGTGTGAAGCTCTAATGTGCAGATGCGTGTTGTGTGTGTGTGTGTGTGAAGCTCTAATGTGCAGATGCGTGTTGTGTGTGTGTGTGTGTGTGTGTGTGTGTGAAGCTCTAATGTGCAGATGCGTGTTGTGTGTGTGTGTGTGTTGTGTGTGTGTGTGTGTTGCAGTAAAATGACTGGATATCCTTTGAGACTTAATGAGTGCAAAACCACACGTGTTATTTTCAGACATGATCATTTCATAGTGTTTATCAGAGGACAGTTCATTCAGCGTCAGGAACACCAGGACGTTTGTTGTTATATTCATGACACACACACACACACTTCCATTTGCTCGACTGGATTGAGATCTGGGGAATTTGGACTCAAACTCGTTGTTGCTCTCCTCAAACCATACTCCACAAACTGAGATGCTCTGACCCGTCACAATCTGGCCCTCGTCAAACTCGCTCTAATCCTCACGCTTGGCCATTTCTCCTGCTTCTAACACATCAACTCTGAGGAGGAAATGTTCACTTGCTGCCTAATATACCCCACCCACTAACAGATCATCAGTGTTACTGGACCTGATCGGTGAATAAGGGAAACACATCTTGGAAGAGGGATTGATGATGTATTTAACAGTCATGATGTAGTGTCCCTCTGAAAGGCAGATCTCAGGCTGAGCTGTTTTTATGGGATGTGTGCAGGAATCATCCTCCGCTCCTCCATATGGCTCGGCCTGCCCGACCTCATCAACCGGATCTCAGGAAACGGCTCTGACGTCTGGCCGCAGGTGTTTTGTGTGGGAAGTGCGGTAAGAGAAGCGTCCAAGACCATTATAGGGTTAACCATAGGCGGAGTTTGGGGGGGCTGGAGACCAGAGCCAATGATTTTGTCTGAGCTATGGATGAAAAAAATTACAAATAATATAATATTTTCTTATTTTATTTGTCTTATCTTATCCTTTTAGTGTAGAATGAGTAAAGACGATTGTTTTTAGGATGACAAAAAAAATGTTAAAAGTTAATTTTTTATGGTGATTAATTTTCTTGGCTGCTCTACCTCAGTGGTCTAACAGCGCTCGTCAATGTCAAAATGATCTCGATAGGCCAATCAAATCAAAGAAGGCGGGGCTTACGGTCATACTGTCAGCAACGAGAGTTCGTGGAAAGATGTAAGTAGATGCAGGTCTTAGACACTGTTTATGATAGAAATGTTCGGCTACTGACAGAGCAAACTTCTCCACTTTTTGTGAAATTTCGCCATTTTAAACTGAAAAAAATGCGATCATGATTCATGTACTTCATAAATGAATGTGACGACGTTAGCATTTTCTACATATTAGACATATGAATATTAAGAGTGAACTCTTTTGAAATAAAATATTTGCAAATAGTTTTTTGATTACTTCAAAAACTACAATTAGACCTAGGACTTTACCATTCATATTTATTTATTTATTCCCTTAAATCCATTTAATCCTTTAATTATTCAATTCCTTTATTATTATTATTATTATTATCAGGGTGCGATTTGTGAGAGAAAAAAAAACTGGGATGCTTTTTAAAAGTTTTTTTTCCTTTAAAAAATAAATCACACTGCAGCTATAGACAATTTTTTGGGCAGCTGTTACATTTGTTCTTTTTTATAATAAATATTCTGATTTAACTTCGAGCTTTGAAGTATTAAATAGATTAGCTTCGATATTTGACCACTATTTACAATGACACTACTAATTCTTAATTTCTGATAGGACTGTACAATCAATCTGTAGTTATTAATATTTTGAAAACAATAACGAGACACAAACCTGTACATATTCAATCGCGTTTGCATCCATTTATTTTTGATCACAGTGCTTCAGTACACAAGGCTACAAACTTTAGTCCACATTTGGAGAAATATGTCGGCCATTCACACGTTTACCTCATGTTTCTTTAGATAGAATAGAACCATAATCTATTAATGATTCTCTGCCGATCCATTAGTCAATATTGCGTAATAATAATTTACCTTACAATGTCGGCGAATTTCAGCGTTCTGTCTCATTATACATTTATGCGTCCGTTATGATATATAATATCTGCATAAGATCACAATAGAGTGAGTTTTGAGCAGAAGCATTGCTTTAATCTCATACGAGCCGCTAGATTAACGGTGCGCGGCTGACTTTCTGAAAAGCTCTGCATGGATTGAGGCGCGTGAAACAGTGGGGGGGGGGGGGGCATTATTATTATTATTAATATAAATTATACCCAAGGTACCCCCAAAGCACAAAAGTGAAACTCCACCTATGGGGTCAACTCAAGCCCTCTCAACGGCAGAAAGTGTCCGAAATTCTCCCTTCTAGATTCTTACAAAAATATGTAAAACAAGTGTAAACAGGGTCAGAAAAATACATTCAAAGGAAAAAAAGATTTAGAAAAAACATTTAGTCTCACCAACAAGTTAAAGTGTTAGTTCACCCAAAAATGTAAATTGTGTCATTAATGCCGGAGCCTCATGTGGTTGGACACCCGTCAGACCTCCGTTCATCTTCAGACACAAATGAAGATATTTTAGTGTAAATCTGATGCTCTGAAAGGCCTCCATTGGCTCAACTTTACACTCTCAAGACCCTTAAAAGACACTAAAGACTAAAGTTACAAAGTCCATCTCACTACAGCGGCTCTACAATAACTTTATGAAGACGAGAATAGTTTCTGTGCGCAAAAAAGCCCTAAATAACGACTTATATAGTGATGACGATTTCAAAACACGGCATTATGAAGCTTCGAAGCGTTATGAATCAGTGAGTCGATTCAGCGGTTCAGAGCGTTATGAATCAGCGAGTCGATTCAGCGGTTCAGAACATTATGAATCAGCGAGTCGATTCAGCGGTTCAGAGCGTTATGAATCAGCGAGTCGATTCAGCGGTTCAGAGCGTAATGAATCAGTGAGTCGAATCAGCGGTTCAGAGCGTTATGAATCAGCGAGTCGATTCAGCGGTTCAGAGCGTAATGAATCAGTGAGTCGAATCAGCGGTTCAGAGCGTTATGAATCAGCGAGTCGATTCAGCGGTTCAGAGCATTATGAATCAGCGAGTCGATTCAGCGGTTCAGAGCGTTATGAATCAGCGAGTCGATTCAGCGGTTCAGAGCGTAATGAATCAGTGAGTCGAATCAGCGGTTCAGAGCGTTATGAATCAGTGAGTCGAATCATGATTCAAATCGCGTGTCAAACCGCCAAACTGCTGAAATTTGGCGATCCAAACTGCTGAATCGACTCACTGATTCATAACTCTCTGAACCGCTGAATCGACTCACTGATTCATAACGCTCTGAACCGCTGAATCGACTCACTGATTCATAACGCTCTGAAGCTTCATGAGGCCGTGTTTTGAAATCTTCATCACTATATAAGTCGTTATTTAGGGTTTTTTTGCGCACAGAAACTATTCTCGTCTTCATAAAGTTATTGTAGAGCCACTGTAGTGAGATGGACTTTGTAACTTTAGTCTTTAGTGTCTTTTAAGGGTCTTGAGAGTGTAAAGTTGAGCCAATGGAGGCCTTTCAGAGCATCAGATTTACACTAAAATATCTTCATTTGTGTCTGAAGATGAACGGAGGTCTGACGGGTGTCCAACCACATGAGGCTCAGTCATTAATCACACAATCTACATTTTTGGCTGAACTAACACTTTAATATTTTTTAAATAATTTCTACCTTTTTTAATCTGAATGTGGTTTGGCTTCCTCTCCAGATGTGGATCCAGCTGTTTTACAGCGCCTCCTTCTGGTGGACGTTCTGTTACGCGGTGGATGTCTTCCTGGTGGTCAAGAGATCAGCTGGCATCAGGTGCGTCCCATAATGCATTGTGTTCGTGTAGCTGCTGGAGCAGATGTTTGATCATGTCCATCTCTGCTGTAGCACCATCGTGCTGTATCACATGATCACCTGGGGTCTGACGCTGCTGCTGTGTGTGGAGGGCGTGGCCATGCTCTACTACCCCTCCATCTCCAGGTGATATTACAAACAGATTATTAAAAAACCACTAGCAATAACCAAGGTCACGGGATTCTTAGTGAAGGTACAGGGGCATGAAGAAGTGTGTGAACCGCTTGCAGAATCTGTGAAAATGGGAATAATTTGAACTAAATAAGAGGGATCATGTTAAATGCATGTTATTTTTTATTTAGTGCTGTCCTGAATAAGATATTTTACATAAAAAATGTTTACATATAGTCCACAAGACGAAAACATTAGGGCTGTCAAAAGATTAATCGCATTCAAAATAAAAGTTTGTGTTTACATAATATATGTGTGTGTACTCTGTTAATTATTATTTATATATAAATACACACACAAGCATGTATATATTTAAGAAAAAATATGATTTTTTTATATATAAAACATTTATATTTATATATATTATAGATTATATAAATGTATATACATGCAAATATTTCTTAAATATATACATGAATGTGTGTGTATTTATATATAAATAATAATTAACAGAGTACACACACATATATTATGTAAACACAAACTTTTATCCGGGGCCGGGTCGCGCGGGGGCAACAGTCTAAGCAGAGACGCCCAGACTTCCCTCTCCCTAGCCACTTCCTCTAGCTCTTCTGGGGGTACACCGAGGCGTTCCCAGGCCAGCCGGGAGACATAGTCCCTCCAGCGTGTCCTAGGTCTTCCCCGGGGCCTCCTCCCGGTGGGACGTGCCTGGAACACCTCCCTGGGAAGACGTCCAGGAGGCATCCGAAATAGATGCCCGAGCCACCTCAGCTGGTCCCTCTCGATGTGGAGGAGCAACGGCTCTACTCCGAGTTCCTCCCGAGTGACCGAGCTTCTCACCCTATCTCTAAGGGAGCGCCCAGCCACCCTACGGAGAAAGCTCATTTCGGCCGCCTGTATCCGGGATATTGTCCTTTCGGTCATGACCCACAGCTCATGACCATAGGTGAGGGTAGGAACGTAGATTGACCGGTAAATCGAGAGCTTTGCCTTGCAGCTCAGCTCCTTCTTTACCACGACAGACCGGTACATCGACCGCATTACTGCAGAAGCTGCACCGATCCGTCTGTCAATCTCCCGTTCCATCCTTCCCTCACTCGTGAACAAGACCCCAAGATACCTGAACTCCTCCACTTGAGGCAGGAACTCTCCACCCACCTGAAGCGGGCAAGCCACCCTTTTCCGACTGAGAACCATGGCCTCGGATTTGGAGGTGCTGATTCTCATCCCAGCCGCTTCACACTCGGCTGTAAACTGTCCCAGTGCATGCTGAAGGTCCTGGCTCGAGGAAGCCAACACGACAACATCATCTGCAAAAAGCAGTGACGAAATCGTGTGGTTCCCAAACCGGACACTCTCCGGCCCTTGGCTGCGCCTAGAAATTCTGTCCATAAAAATTATGAACAGAACCGGTGACAAAGGGCAGCCCTGCCGGAGTCCAACATGCACCGGGAACAAGTCTGACTTACTGCCGGCAATGTGGACCAAACTCCTGCTCTGGTTGTACAGGGACTGAACAGCCCTAAGCAGGGGGCCGCCGACCCCATACTCCCCGAGCACCCACGACACGATGCCACGAGGAACACAGTCAAATGCCTTCTCCAAATCCACAAAACACATGTGGACTGGTTGGGCAAACTCCCATGAACCCCCCAGCACCCTGGAAAGGGTATAGAGCTGGTCCAGTGTTCCACGACCGGGACGAAAACCACACTGTTCCTCCTGAATCCGAGGTTCCACTATCGGCCGAATTCTCCTCTCCAGTACCCTGGCATAGACTTTCCCGGGGAGGCTGAGAAGTGTGATCCCCCTATAGTTGGAACACACTCTCCGGTCCCCCTTCTTGAAAAGAGGGACCACCACCCCGGTCTGCCAGTCCAGAGGTACTGTCCCCGACCGCCATGCGATGTTGCAGAGGCGTGTCAGCCAAGAACAGCCCCACAACATCCAGAGACTTGAGGTACTCAGGGCGGATCTCATCCAACCCCCAGAGCCTTGCCACCGAGGAGCTTTTTTAACCACCTCGATGACTTCAGCCCGGGTGATGGACGAGTCCACCTCTGAGTCCCCAGCCACTGCTTCCTCAACGGAAGACATGTCGGTGGGATTGAGGAGATCCTCGAAGTATTCCTTCCACCGCCCGACGATATCCCCAGTTGAGGTCAACAGTTGCCCATCTCCACTGTAAACAGTGTTGGTAGGGCACTGCTTCCCCCTCCTGAGGCGTCGAACGGTTTGCCAGAATCTCTTCGAGGCCGACCGATAGTCTTTCTTCATGGCCTCACCAAACTCCTCCCAGGCCCGATTTTTTGCCTCCACGACTACCCGGGCTGCAGTCCGCTTGGTCTGCCGGTACCGGTCAGCTGCCTCCGGAGTCCCACAAGCCATCCAGGCCCGATAGGACTCCTTCTTCAGCTTGACGGCATCCCTTACTTCCGGTATCCACCACCGGCTTCGGGGATTGCCGCCTCGACAGGCACCAGAGACCTTACGGCCACAGCTCCGAGCGGCCGCAGTGACAATGGAGGTGGAGAACATGGTCCATGGTGGGAGTTGAAGATCTCTCTGACAGGAGACTCTGCCAAACGTTCCCAACAGACCCTCACAGTACGTTTGGGTCTGCCGGGTCTGTCCAGCTTCCTCCGCCACCATCGGATCCAACTCACCACCAGGTGGTGATCAGTTGACAGCTCCGCCCCTCTCTTCACCCGAGTGTCCAAGACATACGGCCACAGGTCTGATGACACGACCACAAAGTCGATCATCGACCTCCGGCCTAGGGTGTCCTGGTGCCACGTGCACTGATGGACACCCTTATGCTTGAACATGGTGTTCGTTATGGACAAACCGTGGCTAGCACAGAAATCCAATAACAGAACACCGCTCGGGTTCAGATCAGGGGGGGCCGTTCCTCCCAATCACGCCCCTCCAGGTGTCACTGTCACTGCCCACGTGGGCGTTGAAGTCCCCCAGTAGAACGACGGAGTCTCCAGTCGGAGCACTTTCCAGCACCCCTCCCAGAGACTCCAAGAGGGCCGGGTTCTCCGCACTGCCATTTGGGCCGTAGGCACAAACGACAGTGAGAGACCTATCCCCGACCCGAAGGCACATATGACAGTGAGAGACCTATCCCAGACCCGAAGGCACATATGACAGTGAGAGACCTATCCCCGACCCGAAGGCACATATGACAGTGAGAGACCTATCCCAGACCCGAAGGCACATATGACAGTGAGAGACCTATCCCAGACCCGAAGGCACATATGACAGTGAGAGACCTATCCCCGACCTGAAGGCGCAGGGAAGCGACCCTCTCGTTCACCGGGGTGAACTCCAACACATGGCGGCTGAGCTGGGGGGCTATAAGCAAACCCACTCCAGCCCTCCGCCTCTCACCATGGGCAACTCCAGAGTGGTAGAGAGTCCAGCCTCTCTCGAGAAGTGTGGTTCCAGAGCCCAAGCTGTGCGTGGAGGTGAGCCCGACTATCTCTAGTCGGTACCTCTCGACCTCCCGCACAAGCTCAGGCTCCTTCCCCGCCAACGAGGTAAAACTCCACGTCCCTAAAGCCAGATTCCGTGTCCAGAGATCGGGTCGTCGGGGGCCTCGCCCTCGACTGCTGCCCGATTCACAAAGCACCGGCCCCTTACGCTCCCTCCTGCAGGTGGTGAGCCCACAGGAGGGCGGCCCCACGTCACTCCTTCGGGCTGAGCCCGGCCGGACCCCATGGGGGGAGGCCCGGCCACCAGGCGCTCGCATACGAGCCCCAACCCCGGGCCTGGCTCCAGGGTGGGGCCCCGGCTGCGCCATGCCGGGCGACGTCCCGGTCCTTGGTCTGATTGTGGT
This sequence comes from Gobio occitaniae, assembly GCA_033150135.1. Taxonomy (NCBI): domain Eukaryota; kingdom Metazoa; phylum Chordata; class Actinopteri; order Cypriniformes; family Gobionidae; genus Gobio; species Gobio occitaniae. The sequence goes on from JARQWZ010004534.1 coordinate 88,732, forward strand.
CATAAGGGTTTGTGAACTGTTCTTGGTCTGGCCCATCACCAAGGACCTGTTTGCCTTGGGAGACCCTACCAGGGGCATATAGCCCCAGACAACATAGCTCCCAGGATCATTCGGGTACTCAAACCTCTCCACCACGATAAGGTGACAGTTCAAGGAGAGGTACAGTTCAAGGACTTTTATAAGCGGAAGATGATGGATGGATGGATGGATGGACAAACTTTTATTTTGGATGCGATTAATCGCGATTAATCTTTTGACAGCCCTAGTTAAAATGATTCCCATTTTCTCCGATTCTGCCAGCGGTTCACACACTTCTTCATGCCACTGTATGAAGCATTGCATGCAATTCGAGTTGCTTTGGATAAAAGCCTCTGGCAAATGCATGCTGATCTGAACTGAGTGTGTGTGTGTGTGTGTGTGTGTGTGTGTGTGTGTGTGTGTGTGTGTGTTTGTCATGTGAGCTGTGAGAACGGCCTCCAGCACGCCATCCCGCACTACATCACCACATACGCCCCGATGCTGCTGGTGCTCCTCATCAACCCGGTGCTGTTCACACGGACCACATCAGCCGGTGAGGGCCCTGATCACTGTGGTTCATGTTATGTTAACAATTGACCTATCGGTAAGCCCCGCCCCGCGAACGCAGATGAGCCAATAGCAGTTGAGTATCAGTTGCGCTGGGACCGGAACTCGGACATCTCTTTAGGTTTCAGCGTCATAGAGAAACACTGGAAAATCCGAGACTCTCATCGGTTTGATGGTGTTTATTAGAGATCGACCGATATGGATTTTTTAGTGCCGATTCCGATTTTTTTGCCCTTAGCCGATACCGATTTTTTAGCCCTTAGCCGATGCCGATACCGATTTTTTAGCCCTTAGCCGATGCCGATACGGGCTGCCGATTTTCTTGAGCCGATATTTGGAGCCGATACTGCTTTTGCTCCCTCAATTTACATCATAAAAATGACAATGATCATGATGATAACAATTTAATAGTAATAGTAATAGTATTTTACAAATAGTAAAAACAGGTGAGGTAGAACGAGGAAAAAAAAGAGTTCAGTGGTGAAAATAAATATTTAAGCATAAATAAAATAATTACACTATTGCACACAGTATCAACAAGCGAGCAGCATAATAAAGTGCACACTGCCTGTACTATACTTCATTTAAAACTATTTACAACCTAGTCATTTAAAGGTTACACTCTAAAAAATGCTGGGTTAAAAATAACCCAAGTTGGGTTGAATATGGACTAACCCAGCAATTGGGTTGTTTTGACCCAGCGGCTGGGTTCAATATTTGCTTAAAACAACCCAATTGCTGGGTTAAAACAACCCAATTGATAGGTTAGTCCATTTTCAACCCAACTTGGGTTATTTTTAACCCAGCATTTTTTAGTGTGTAGGTGCACTTCACTTAATCTCTTGTAGAGCAACACCAGCGGTAATTCAGGAAAAATCTCCCAATGCTCCACGTGAAACTTTCCACCTTTTACCATTGTGTCAATTGTCAATTGATTTTGATTAATATGCGCGAGGGAGAGCGAGACAGTTTGAAGACGGTGAGAGCTGCCCTGTGGACGCCTGTCTGTAAATAATGCAGGGGAAAAAATATCGACGAACGCAGCAGCCTTATATCGGCCGATACACATAAAAAGCACAAATATCGGCCCGATATATCGGTCTAGTGTTTATGCTACAAAAATGCTCAAATGTCGTGCCTGAGATACTGTAACTCTGAATCCAGGGATCCTGAGAGGATTTTCTGTTTGTCAAACTCTCGTTAAGTTACGATTAAAGTCCCTGCTAACATACAAACCGTAATAACTAACTGTTCTCACGTCATGTAACACTGTAGGTCAAAAACATTTCAGTGCCTCTCCATATTAAACTGGTTATATGTAAATTAATTTAATTTTAGAAATGTTTAAGGTCTACATTATCTCCTATTTTGATGGGTATTATAGTGAAAGGAAGAGCTTGCGCGCAGTTTATTGGAGTTGTTTTGCGGATAAGAAGTTTACCAGTTATTAACTGCACCCTCGAAAACTCATAAGCTCTGTATATGTTTGTTTATTGTTAGTTGTGTGTGTGTTTTTGTGTAATTTGCTGTGTATGTTAATGCTAATGCAACCAAGAGAGAGAGTTTGTGAATAAGACGTTAATGCGCACTTCTTATGCTTTGTTTGTTCAGCTCTTACGATGATTTTTTGGGAGTGAAAAAGGACATAAACTTGATAAACCATCAGTAAAGTTTGGCCATCATTCGGACGGGATATACGCTACAATCTGTGTCCAAAAACATCTCGGGATAAGGTTTTCACACTGACAGCTGTCATTGTAAGATATAGCAACTCCGTTTTTTTGTCCGAGTTAGCAACAGTAACTAAGGGGGGCGGGGCTTACCGATAGGTCAATTGAAGCTCAGTGTAAAGTGTTGCCAGTTGTTTGGGTGAAGAGATGCAGTCACACATGAGGAACTCATACAGTAGTTTGTGTGTTTTAATGCAGTGACATCGCTACTCAAGGGTCAGCAGGGGATCTACACCGAGAACGAGAGACGACTCGGATCGGAGATCAAAATACGCTTCTTTAAGATCATGCTGGTGTTCGTCATTTGGTAAGATGTTCAGTTCCTCTTAATGGAGCAGAGACTCATAACAAGCGAATATTCTGAGAGTGAGCAAAGCATCTCTTTAATGAAAATACTGTGATCATTTACTCACCCTCAAGGTAGTCAATGGGGCACAAGATCTGCTTGGTTACAAACATTCTTCCAATTACACTATATTGCCAAAAGTGTTGTGACGCCTAACGCCATCCCATTATCAATCCATAGGGTTTAATATGGAGCTCTAACAGCTTCAGCTCTTCTTTCCTCAAGGTTTAGGAGTGTGTTGCCTCTGGCTTGGCGTGCTCAGTTGGGGACATAAAATTTTTCAACTAAACATCGAAATACATCTAAATAATAAACTAAATTAACCATTTAAACTAAATTACTGATCAAATTATTGATCTAAAGCCCACACTGTCACTGTATGATACTTGAAATTTTTCCAGAATGGCTCTACAGCTGAATAAAATTATGCTGCATTATTTTCCTGTTTAACACTGTAAAGCTGCTTTGAAACAATCTACATTGTTAAAAGCGCTATATAAATAAAGTTGACTTGACTTGACTTGTTTATGGGGATTCTTCATTTGTGATGTTGGACGAGAAGGCCTGGCTCTCAGTCTCCGCTCTAATTCATCCCAAAGCTGTTCTATCAGGTTGAGGTCAGGACTCCAGTTTCTCCACACCAAACTCCTCATCCATGTCTTTATGGAACGACGCTTTGTGCACTGGAGCAGTCATGCTGGGACAGGAAGGGGCCGTCCCCAAACTGGTCCCACAAAGTTGGGAGCATGAAATTGTCCAAAATGTCTTGGTGAAGCATTAAGTGTTCCTTTCACTGGAACTAACCCTTGAAAAACAACCCCACCCCATAATCCCGTTTTCCGGACAACCGCCAAACCCAGCCTCATCCATGGGATTGTCAGACAGAGAAGCGTGATTGGTCACTCAGAGAACACGTCTCCACTGCTCTAGAGTCCAGTGGCGGCGCGCTTTACCCCACTGCATCCCACTGATGTAAGGCTTGGATGAGCGGCACGGCCATGGAAACCCATTCCATGAAGCTCTAAACACTGTTCTTGAGCTCATCTGAAGGCCACAGGAGTTTGGAGGTCTGGAGCTCTTGACTCTGCAGAAAGTTGGCGACTTCTGTGACCCTCAGCATGTGCTGACCCCGCTCTGTGACCCTCAGCATGCGCTGACCCCGCTCTGTGACCCTCAGCATGCGCTGACCCCGCTCTGTGACCCTCAGCATGCGCTGACCCCGCTCTGTGACCCTCAGCATGTGCTGACCCCGCTCTGTGACCCTCAGCATGCGCTAACCCCGCTCGGTGACCCTCAGCATGTGCTGACCCCGCTCTGTGACCCTCAGCATGCGCTAACCCCGCTCGGTGACCCTCAGCATGTGCTGACCCCGCTCGGTGACCCTCAGCATGCGCTGACCCCGCTCGGTGACCCTCAGCATGCGCTGACCCCGCTCGGTGACCCTCAGCATGTGCTGACCCCGCTCGGTGACCCTCAGCATGTGCTAACCCCGCTCTGTGACCCTCAGCATGTGCTGACCCCGCTCTGTGAGCCTCAGCATGCGTTGACCCCGCTCTGTGACCCTCAGCATGCGCTGACCCCGCTCTGTGACCCTCAGCATGTGCTGACCCCGCTCTGTGACCCTCAGCATGCGCTGACCCCGCTCTGTGACCCTCAGCATGCGCTGACCCCGCTCTGTGACCCTCAGCATGCGCTGACCCCGCTCTGTGACCCTCAGCATGCGCTGACCCCGCTCTGTGACCCTCAGCATGCGCTGACCCCGCTCTGTGACCCTCAGCATGCGCTGACCCCGCTCTGTGACCCTCAGCATGCGCTGACCCCGCTCTGTGACCCTCAGCATGCGCTGACCCCGCTCTTTGTGGCTGAGTTGCTGTTGTTCCCAATGGCTTCCACTTTGTTATAATCCCACTAACAGTTGAGCGTGGAATATTTAGTATAATATTTGGACTTATTGCACAGGTGTCCACCGATCACGGCCCCACGCTTGAGTTCTCTGAGCTCCTGAGAGCGGCCCATTCTCTCACTAATGTGTGTAGAAGCGTCAGGGATGTGGAGGGGTGGCCCAATACTTCTGGCAATATAGTGTATCTTCCTTTGTGTACTATCCCTTTAACTAATATGAACAGATCCAACTTTTGATTTTAATGTAATAATGTTGAAATTACTGTTAAGAAGATTATAGAAGACTATAGAACTATTGTTTATAGTTAGTACATGTTACTAAAGTAAAGTAATGTTAACAAATGAACCGTATTGTATGTTTTCTGTGCTCTTCATCACATCAGCTGGCTGCCCAACATCATCAACGAGAGTTTGCTGTTTTATCTGGAGATGCAGGATGATGTAAAATCCGACGATCTGAAGAATGTTCGCAACGCCGCGCTCATCACATGGTTCATCATGGTGAGTACAAAATCAAATATCCTCTGAGATATCAATTCAAGGGGCTTTCAACGTTTCAACTATTTCCTATAACTGTTGGTGGAAATGTCACTTTTTGGCGTGTTTGCACCGCAGGAACTGCGAACAGTTTTAGTTCTAGGGGACTAAACTAGCTCCTACTTCAGAATAGGGTCTGACCCAGCACAACAGGAACTACCAGTGACGTAAGTGTGCATTGATTAGCCGAACGCACAAATGAACGATTGACTGAACGTCTGATACATATGGCAAAACCCCCTCATGGAAGAAGAACACCATCATGAAGCCAAACCCCCTCATGGAAGAAGAACACCATCAAGAAGCCAAACCCCCTCATGGAAGAAGAACACCATCATGAAGCCAAACCCCCTCATGGAAGAGGAACACCATCATGAAGCCAAACCCCCTCATGGAAGAAGAACACCATCATGAAGCCAAACCCCCTCATGGAAGAAGAACACCATCATGAATCCAAACCCCCTCATGGAAGAAGAACACCATCATGAAGCCAAACCCCCTCATGGAAGAGGAACACCATCATGAAGCCAAACCCCCTCATGGAAGAAGAACACCATCATGAAGCCAAACCCCCTCATGGAAGAAGAACACCATCATGAAGCCAAACCCCCTCATGGAAGAAGAACACCATCATGAAGCCAAACCCCCTCATGGAAGAGGAACACCATCATGAAGCCAAACCCCCTCATGGAAGAAGAACACCATCATGAATCCAAACCCCCTCATGGAAGAAGAACACCATCATGAAGCCAAACCCCCTCATGGAAGAGGAACACCATCATGAAGCCAAACCCCCACATGGAAGAAGAACACCATCATGAAGCCAAACCCCCACATGGAAGAAGAACACCATCATGAAGCCAAACCCCCTCATGGAAGAAGAACGCCATCATGAATCCAAACCCCCTCATGGAAGAAGAACGCCATCATGAATCCAAACCCCCTCATGGAAGAAGAACACCATCATGAAGCCAAACCCCCACATGGAAGAAGAACACCATCATGAAGCCAAACCCCCTCATGGAAGAAGAACGCCATCATGAATCCAAACCCCCTCATGGAAGAAGAACGCCATCATGAATCCAAACCCCCTCATGGAAGAAGAACGCCATCATGAATCCAAACCCCCTCATGGAAGAAGAACACCATCATGAATCCAAACCCCCTCATGGAAGAAGAACGCCATCATGAATCCAAACCCCCTCATGGAAGAAGAACGCCATCATGAATCCAAACCCCCTCATGGAAGAAGAACGCCATCATGAATCCAAACCCCCTCATGGAAGAAGAACACCATCATGAATCCAAACCCCCTCATGGAAGAAGAACACCATCATGAATCCAAACCCCCTCATGGAAGAAGAACACCATCATGAATCCAAACCCCCTCATGGAAGAAGAACACCATCATGAAGCCAAACCCCGTCATGGAAGAGGAACACCATCATGAAGCCAAACCCCCTCATGGAAGAGGAACACCATCATGAAGCCAAACCCCCTCATGGAAGAAGAACGCCATCACGAAGCCAAACCCCCTCATGGAAGAAGAACGCCATCATGAAGCCAAACCCCCTCATGGAAGAGGAACACCATCATGAAGCCAAACCCCCTCATGGAAGAGGAACACCATCATGAAGCCAAACCCCCTCATGGAAGAGGAACACCATCATGAATCCAAACCCTCTCATGGAAGAAGAACGCCATCACGAAGCCAAACCCCCTCATGGAAGAGGAACACCATCATGAAGCCAAACCCCCTCATGGAAGAGGAACACCATCATGAAGCCAAACCCCCTCATGGAAGAGGAACACCATCATGAAGCCAAACCCCCTCATGGAAGAAGAACACCATCATGAAGCCAAACCCCCTCATGGAAGAAGAACACCATCATGAAGCCAAACCCCCTCATGGAAGAAGAACGCCACTTAGTTTTATGATCAAAGCTCTGTAGTTTTAAAACATGTAATGCCATACAATGATGTTTTGACACATGTACAAATAAACCTTCCTCAAAAGCCTGATGATCATATTTGATAATCACATAATCTTCTAAGGGCGTTTTCACACCTGAAAGTCTGAGTTTCAGTTTATTTGAGACGCTCCAGTTCATGTGTAAAGCATGTGATCGCTCCCGCCATTATTGTCTGCTATAGACTATTTGCTTCTTATTTATTAAATCCAGGCGATTATCTGATTAAACGTTGATTAAAATTAAGATACAATTTATACGAATCAAAATTCACATTAAAGAAAGGCTTTCTAAGCAAATTCATACAAAATTTCTTCCAAAATCATTTCAGACCTTCTGTCTTCTGACAGATTGCGCATCTTTTCACTTTTCATAATCAATGTAGCCTAGATTGGATTTAAAAATAACATTATAATATTTAAAGCTCCACTGTGTGATATTTTCCTCCATCTAGTGGTGAACTTGTATATGACCATCCAGTGAATATTAGTTTCTGTTCCTCTCAATTCCGATTTCGTTTTAACTCCTACGGTGGCCGATTTAGTCCAAGATTAACATGGCTTCCAGTTCGACCTCGTCCACATTCGTCACGGTGCCATCGAGTGTTAAAATGCCAAAGGCCAAGCTTGAATTTACGGGAATGTCCCTCTTTGGCTAATGTACTTTCAAGATGGAGGGGCAACATGGCGACCGGCATTCAAACCCTCACCCGTATGTGTTTACAATGGCATATTATAAACTTACGAGAATACTTTATTACTTGAAAGAAGTAAATATACATTAATGAGCACATATATTTTTGAAAGAACTAAGTGTTTTTAGCTAAGAATAGACTAAAAAAGTTACACAGTGTAGCTTTAAACATAAACAGGAACTTCCTGTAAATGCTCTGAAAGTCTGAACTGTACAGAAAATACTTTCACACTGGAAACGAACCGAACCTTTGTTCAGTTTGATCGGGACCGAGACGACCTCTTTTCGTCTGACCAAATTTCGTCTGTTTGAAAACTGAAAAGTCTGAAAATCCGGACCAAACAAGGTAGGTGTGAAAACGCCCCAAGTCATTCCTTAAAGGGTTAGTTCAGCCAAAAATGTAGATTCTGTCATTAATGACTGAGCCTCATGTGGTTGGACACCCGTCAGACCTCCGTTCATCTTCAGACACAAATGAAGATATTTTAGTGTAAATCTGATGCTCTGAAAGGCCTCCATTGGCTCAACTTTACACTCTCAAGACCCTTAAAAGACACTAAAGACTAAAGTTACAAAGTCCATCTCACTACAGCGGCTCTACAATAACTTTATGAAGACGAGAATAGTTTTTGTGCGCAAAAAAACTCTAAATAACGACTTATATAGAGATGACGATTTCAAAACACGGCATCATGAAGCTTCAAAGCGTTATGAGTCAGTGAGTCGATTCAGCGGTTCAGAGCGTTATGAATCAGTGAGTCGATTCAGCGGTTCAGAGCGTTATGAATCAGTGAGTCGATTCAGCGGTTCAGAGCGTTATGAATCAGTGAGTCGATTCAGCGGTTCAGAGCGTTATGAATCAGTGAGTCGATTCAGTGGTTCAGAGCGTTATGAATCAGTGAGTCGATTCAGCGGTTTGAATCGCCAAATTCCAGCAGTTTGGCGGTTTGACACGCGATCCGAATCATGAATCGACTCACTGATTCATAACGCTTCGAAGCTTCATGAGGCCGTGTTTTGAAATCGTCATCACTATATAAGTCGTTATTTAGGGTTTTTTTGCGCACAGAAACTATTCTCGTCTTCATAAAGTTATTGTAGAGCCGCTGTAGTGAGATGGACTTTGTAACTTTAGTCTTTAGTGTCTTTTAAGGGTCTTGAGAGTGTAAAGTTGAGCCAATGGAGGCCTTTCAGAGCATCAGATTTACACTAAAATATCTTCATTTGTGTCTGAAGATGAACGGAGGTCTGACGGGTGTCCAACCACATGAGGCTCAGGCATTAATCACACAATTTACATTTTTGGGTGAACTAGCCCTTTAAGTCTGATGCATTCAGTCAAGCATGAGCACATCAATGGCTCTGTGTTCTCAGGGCGTCCTGAACCCCATGCAGGGCTTCCTCAACACACTGGCGTTTCACGGCTGGACCGGGCTGGATGTGGACTTCAGCCGGCAGAGGCGGCGAGAGCTGGCCTGGGACTCGGCCTCCACATCGGCTGCGGGCGGATACACACCAGTGGTGGGCTCGACCCTGCTCTACCAGAGCCATGTGCAGGAGATCAAGAAGAACCTGAGCCCAAACGGACAGCAGCCGTCAGACGGCATCAGCATCCTCTCTGAAGGTAACGCTCTGGAGCCGGGCCAGACACACACACACGTCTATACGGCCCGCTGACGCTGATCATGCTTCAATGTTTGAAATTTACATCTGTAAAATATGAAATAAAATGTTCAAATGCGAGCTGAGCTGTGTTTGTATATGTGTATCCTAATGAAATGACCTTCACATTAAAGGACAACTCCGGTGAAAAATGAGCCTAGGGTGATTAACACATGGTTATCGAGGAGATCGTTCTCTGGGATTACGAATGTAAACAGTTTTATCTCTAAGAACAGATTAGTTTATAACGCTAGTATATGGGGTATAGAATAAGTCAAATTAAATGGCTAGTTAATACCACTAACAAGGCTCAAGATAGTCTCACACTAACACGGGAGCATAATGAGGGTCCCTACATGCAAACCCAAGCATTGAGAACTCTGTAAGTGTACAAACAGTTTAAAGGGTCACTAAACCCCTGATGGAGAGTGACTGGAGTGACGCCAGTAGCTTTGCAACAGAGCGGTCATTCTCCTACCTTCACCTGAAGTGGACGAGGGTGAACTGTCTGTAGACACAGACCCGGAGCCTTATCAATGCGAGCCGCTGCTCAAACTGCGTTAAAGCTACACTGTGTAACTTTTTTAGTCTATTCTTAGCTAAAAACACTTAGTTCTTTCAAAAATATATGTGCTCATTAATGTATATTTACTGCTTTCAAGTAATAAAGTATTCTCGTAAGTTTATAATATGTCATTGTAAACACATACGGGTGAGGGTTCGAATGCGGGTCGCCATGTTGCCCCTCCATCTTGAAAGTACATTAGCCAAAGAGGGACATTCCCGTAAATTCAAGCTTGGCCTTTGGCGTTTTAACACTCGATGGCACCGTGACGAATGTGGACGAGGTCGAACTGGAAGCCATGTTAATCTTGGACTAAATCGGCCACCGTAGGAGTTAAAACGAAATCGGAATTGAGAGGAACAGAAACTAATATTCACTGGATGGTCATATACCAGTTCACCACTAGATGGGGGAAAATATCACACAGTGGAGCTTTAAACTCCCAATGCCGACGATGATAGCGAAGCAGCAGCGCAAGAGAACTGACCTTATCTATGAACAGTCAAATCCTTATACTGAATGCCACTAAAAATAGATCAGATATCTGATTTACATACGATGTATTTTCATTCAAATGAACTGAATCAATAAGCAGCGCAAGACCAATAAGTTCAGACCTAAAAGCCTATTATAAACGGATTTCCTCAAAAAAGTTAGACTATATACGCCAGCACGTTACGGTATTGTTGTTCGTCACCGCGGCAACCACTTGAGTGTCAGGGTTTGAAAGCAGATGTGTATGAAAATTATCTGTACATAATTATCTGAAAATTATCATGTATGAAACTTATCTGTACACATGACGGGCGGCAATAATATCGCAAGAAAAGCCTGACGTGTACTGACAACTGCATTATTTAACCGTATTTTCTTCATTACAATGTTAAAGCAAGTGTCAAGTCAGTTTCATTCATAATGTTTCTACTTCCTGTCACATGACAGTTCATACTGGAGTGAAGCCGTTCTCATCGTGTGATTGGGGGAAACGTTTCTGAGGGCGTGGTGAGCTCGTGCTAGGGGCGCGGATAGTGAGCCGTTGGAGGTGCCATCCTAACGTCCAATAGGAAAACTCAACTGCAGTAGCCACCGTTCAATCTTAAGAGGGCAGCACTTAGACGGCTTTACACCATATTTTATAGAATTAAAACACTTTATACTCAAATGTCAAAACATTTACTCAAATCAATGAACAGCATTAATAAAGCCACAGTATTACAGATCATTAACTAAAAAAAGTTGGTTTAGGGCTTAGTTACCCTTTAATAAGATACTTTATAAAGACAGTACACGTATACAGACAGGAGCCATCTTGGAAAACAGTCTGGCAAGTCGAGCCACGGTTGAATAATCCGCCATCTCTTTAGTGTGTATCCTTTGGAAGCACTAGTCTCTGTTGCGTTGTTTTTTTAAATATTATTTTTACTTATTTATTTTCTCTGTTGCGTTCAGTGCTTTCTTCCGGAAACAACGGACCATTTGAGAGTCACAGTTCATCACTGAGCACAGCGTTCGTGGCTCGACTTGTCCATTTTTGACCGAAGAGTACAAGTGGGAGTATTTTTTTTATGACCAATTAGCATGCTCGAATCATGACCCCAATTTTTTGGTGTGTTTACATACCTAATGCTAGAAATGTCACCAAGTTTCATATCATTCTGATGAAGCTGTGATTTTTAACATTTCAAAACAGAAAGTTTTCCTGTCAGAAATTAATAAGAATCACAAGCGGAAGTGTTGTAAAATAATAACTAATAAAACAATCGACTCCAAGCACAACTACACAATATGACTACACAATGTTTGAATAAAGGGTGAAGATGTCTATTTTACTAGGCCGGACGTCCCTTTTGAACACTAGTGTATAATTACCAAAAATCAGGGATGAAATTAACCAGTCTTCTCCATCTTATCTCATAGATTCAGAGTCTAGTACAGTAGAAATCCACATATCCAGCGAACAGCGCGAGTCTGAGGACGTAAAGCCCAGCGGAGCGTCTCTGGACATCTCCTGAACGTCTTTATCCTCTTCAACTTCTGATTCAGAAACTAGCATTTCTACTATCACTTCTGTCTTTGTGCTGTAACACGACACATAATTCAACATGAGTCTCAACGTTTGCAAACAGACTTATTTGTAATTTTTTTTTAAAACACTGTTTTTAAAGATTTCACAGTAAAAATACAGCATTAATGGCACAGTATGTAGAAATAGCCACTCATTTTATACTTCATTCAATTATACTTAATTTATGCTGTGATTAAAGATGAAGTGTGTCATGTTTTTGGTGGTATATTTGACTTCCTGAATTGTAAAACAAGTTCATCGACAAATGTAATATGTAATTTAAGAAGTATTGTTTTAGCACTTTGGCAAAAACATGATAACACACACATTAGTGGTCAAACGCTTGGAATAATTAAGATTCATTCATGTTTTTGTCTCTTCTGCTCATAAATCCAGTAAAACGTTATTCCAGTGTGGATCAGCTGTTCTCAATGTGAATATATATAGTAAAGTGTCATTTATTCCTGTGATTAAAGCTGACCTTATCATTATTACTCCTTCACTAATCATATATTTAATCATATTTATGACTACTATCGTTGTGCTGCTTCAGATTTTGACAAAACCTATTCCAAACAAAATGGCGTGCAAAATGAATGAATCAAACACAACTGTTTGGTAATATCAAAATAGAGTGATTTATTTGCCTCTAATGTGAGACATTTGTCCACGGTACAGATTTAAACTTTATACTTGACAGATACACGTCAAAACATGCACGATTGAACCGCGTGCCAAGATTAGTCTGACACAGACAATAATAGCCTCCGGTGGACCGGGGAAACCCGCGTCACGTAGAAACGCGATGTTTCTGAGGCGTTTCAAATCATTAGTTTAACTTGGTTTTCATTGAGATAAAAGAAAGAAACGTCCATCTTGTCTCACGCACATAGTACGAACGTAAAGCCGCCGCGGGTCCGTTAAATAACGACCGCTTTGAGGAAAGGCGCCAAATCAGTTTGAATTTTACAGCAGGACTAACCGACCATCAGCCGCTGCGCGTGACCCGGTCCATCGCTCAGTAGATGGACATCAAAATCCGCCTCAGTGCAAGAAATACACACGTTTCTGCTGAATCACGCGTCCAAATCAGACGAGATGCGGTATAAATTTACCGCGTATATCAATAAGAAAAAGCGTCTCACCTTCTCATGAGTTTGAATTTTGACGGTTGGTTTCTATTTCTGCGTGTAGCTCCGCCCATGGTGAAACCTCATAGGTCCAAATTTTTGTGATTGGCAGGTCACACACGAGTTTAACCTTCAGCGAGGAAGTATGTTTTTTATTAAACTTTATTTCTATCTTTTGTATATTAGTATATCACAAAAAAAATCATTACACCTTTGATGTAAATGAGGATTTTGGACCAATAACATTCAACGGTGGGCGGAGCTTCCCAGCGCAGCGCCACGGAAAAGATCCCAACAACAAAATAAGACAAAAAAATTAGATTTGCATGGAAGAGAGCGCTTTTATTATCACATCGCACCCGATTCGGACACAGCGTTGATGCATACAAGCATGAACACCTGCACTAAAACACGTCCCAGAATGCACTTCACCCACAGATTTTGAGGCACGCATCACAATCTCATAATAACGTGTTTGCTGCCGATCCAGCAGGCATGACGTCCACAAAATCAGAAAAGAAAGAAAAACAATTCCTAAAAGTATGAAAGATTGATTACTTTATAAACATATAAACACAGTTTATAAAATCTGTGGTCTCATTTACATCTTTACATTCATTAAATGTACATCCAGCGGGGAGATTACACACCGGTATATTTCATATCTGACCATCAAACATGTTCATAAAATATTTCCCCAAGTACTCTGCAGTGGGCGTCTTCATCCGCCTCGGTGTTACAGGAAACGGTCAGAAGTGTTAGCGGTTCTGGAGCTCAGACGAACACCAGGGGGCGCTCAGCGATCCTGATGAAGCATCTCCAGCTCTTCTGTCCATCTACAGCACCAGCTCTAGTGGACCTTCCCTCGCATTTTGGTTTTCAACATTCAGATTCTGTTCCCGAAGCCGCTGCGGATCTCAATCGTCCGGCTGCGCGGAGTTCAGACGCGCTAAAGGCTAACAATCCTGCGTCCGCTATTTCCGTAAATCAAGAACACACACCTGGGAAAACAAGACACACGATTAATATCGCTAAACTAAACTAGTCAAAACATTTCCGTTTATTCAAATAAAGCTGAAATTAAATATATGTATTAGAAGAAAAGTTACACTACTTTTTACAATTAAAATGTAAAATGTAACTGAAATAACTGAGTTGAAGCGCAAAAATTGCTAACTGGAAATACACTGAACAAAATTATAAATGCAACATGAAATTTTGTATTTCAATTAAATATTGTACTATATTTTAGTTTTATTATGTTTTTTTTATTTAATATTTTGTATTTTTAAAGGGATTTTATGGTAATAAATTACATTTATGCAGTAGTTATAATCCCTTTATTCACTTTTTGAGTATCGACGTGAAAATAAAATTTGGTTAAAAAAAGTCAAAAGCACATTAAAATCCAATTTAAAATAGTAGTGAAAAAATTCCAATTTTATTATTATTTTAACACACACACATACATATACATTATATATATATATATATATATATATATATATATATATATATATATATATATATATATATATATATATATATATATATATATATATATATAATTATTTTTTCAATTAAATTGGCTTTTATTTTTGTCAATGTTCGTTTAATTTCTAGTCATTTTGACTAGTTTTTGGTACTTATTTTAATTTCACTTTTATTTGGTTTTTAATTCAGTATTAGTTATTCATTTGTTTATTTCCAGTTTATTTTCCAAATTATAAAAGTAACATAAAATTTTGTATTTCAATGAAATATTGTACTATATTTTAGTTTTATTATGTTTTTTATTTAATATTTTGTATTTTTAAAGGGATTTTATGGTAATAAATTATATTTATGCAGTATTTATAATCCATTTATTCACTATTTGAGCATAAACGTGAAAATAAAATTTGGTTAAAAAAAAAGTCAAAAGCACAATAAAATCCAATTGAAAATAGTAGAGAAAAAATATAAATTTTATTATTATTATTTTAACATGTATATATATAATTTAGTGTTTTAGTATTAGTTTTTCAATTGATTATTTTTCTACTATTTTAAATTGGCTTTTATTTTTGTCAATGCTCGTTTAATTTCTAGTCATTTTGACTAGTTTTTGGTACTTATTTTTATTTCACTTTTAGTTTGTTTTAATAAATAAATAATACATTTTATTATTATTTTAACACATACATATACACACACACACACATATATATATATATATATTATATATACATATATATATATATATATATATATATATATATATATATATATATATATATATATATATATATATATATATATATATATATATACATATACACATACACAATTTAGTGTTTTAGTATTATTTTTTCAATTGAGTATTTTTCTACTATTTTAAATTGGCTTTTATTTTTGTCAATGTTCGTTTATTTTTCTAGTAATTTTCACTAGCTTTTGGTACTTATTTTTATTTCACTTTTATTTGGTTTTAATTCAGTATTAGTTATTTATTTGTTTATTTCCAGTTATTTCAACTTATTTTGTTTAATTGCCAAGGAAACGTTTAATAATGGAACGCGAATGCAAAGACGCGAATAGACATTCTGCGGCGCGATTCGCAGAAATGAGGCGACGCAAATTGAGTGTCTGACGCGTGATTCGCGCAAGTTTATTTTTGCCCCCATTTTTCATGAGCTGAACTAGAAGATCTAACGGTGCGTTCACACCAGACATGAATGAAGCGTTTTTCAGTCATGAAATGATTGTACTATATTTTAGTTTTATGTTTTTTATTTAATATTTTGTATTTTTAAAGGGATTTTATGGTAATAAATTATATTTAATTTATTTACCATAAAATCCCTTTATTCACTTTTTGAGTATAGATGTGAAAATAAAATTTGGTTAAAAAAAGTCAAAAGCACAATAAAATCCAATTTAAAATAGTAGAGAAAAAATATAAATTTTATTATTATTATTTTAACATGTATATATATAATTTAGTGTTTTAGTATTAGTTTTTCAATTGATTATTTTTCTACTATTTTAAATTGGCTTTTATTTTTGTCAATGCTCGTTTAATTTCTAGTCATTTTGACTAGTTTTTGGTACTTTTTTTTTTTCACTTTTAGTTTGTTTTAATTCAGTATTAGTTATTCATTTGTTTATTTCCAGTAATTTCAACTTATTTTGGTTAATTGCCAAGGAAACTTTTAATAATGGGACGCGAATGCAAAGACGCGAATAGACATTCTGCGACGAATGAGGCGACGCGAATTGAGCGTTTGACGCGTGATTCGAGCGAATCGCGCAAGTTGATTTTTGCCCCCATTTTTCATGAGCTGAACTATAAGATCTTATGGTGCGTTCACACCAGACGTGAATGAAGCGTTTTGCGCGAGTGATTTACAGGTTGATTCGCGCAAGTTGAAAAATCTGAACTTTTGCGAATATTCGCGCCGCGTTAACCAATTAGGAGCTTGCTCTAGTAGTGACAACAATGAGGACAGAATCATATGTGGATACCCGGAGCTGTACGATACATCTTCATACTTTATAGAAACAGGAATAAAAAGGATCTTGCTTGAAAGAAAGTGAGTGAGGAGGTCGGACAGTCTGGAGAGTAGTAAAAAACGCTCTTTACTCAATTTGATATATATATATATATATATATATATATATATATGCTCATGATGTGAATTCACGTCTGTTGTGAAGTGAATGTCACGCGCGAATGCCGCGAGTAAACTCAAAATGTTCAAGCGTCCAACTACACGCGGATAGCACGATTTATTAACGTAAGTCGCGTCTGGTGTGAACGCACAGTAAGACTTTTTCTATGTACACAAACGGCCTATTTCTCAAATCTGTGTTAGTGAGCACTTCTCCTTTGCCGAGATAATCCATCCACTTCACAGGTGTGGCGTATGAAGATGCTGATTAGACAGCAGAATTATTACTACATGATTACTACCTCATTACTACTATTATTTTATGTATATATTGTATGTGCATGTACATGGAAATGTACATTAATGTGTATATTATTTATTATTATTTTTGTTTTAACCTGCAGTAAAACTTGTTCTGTAGCGATGGGAGTGTTTGTACGCATTACCAAAATCATAATAAAAAGACTTTGACAAATAAAAAAATAACTAAACCTAAATAACCTCAAATAAATCAACCGAAAAATTACAAAAGCACAAAATTAAATAAATTAAAACAAACATTTGACAAAAATAAAAGCCCATTTAAAATGGGTAAAATATTCAATAGTAAACACTAAATAATATAGTTGACTGTTTTCTGTTAGATATGAAATCATAACATCTAATCTTTATTTATTAAACACGTATGACCTTGAAAACAAATAAAAATACAAAATGTATAAATAAATAAAACTGAATCTGCTCTTCACATGTAACATTGTATTTCAATTAAATATTCTACTATATTTTAGTTTTAGGTTTTTTATTTAATATTTTGTATTTTTAAAGGGATTTTATGGTAATAAATTATATTTATGCAGTAGTTATAATCCATTTATTCACTTTTTGAGTATAGATGTGAAAATAAAATTTGGTAAAAAAAAGTGAAAAGCACAATAAAATCCAATTTAAAATAGTAGTGAAAAATTATACATTTTATATATTA